>CAUYSK010054617.1:0-40703 GCA_963575035.1 Avahi laniger
TTGTCCAATTAATTTCTTTCTAATTTTAGTAGAGACAGGGTCTCACTCTTGCTCAGGCTGGTCTCGAACTCCTGAGCTCAAACAATCCGCCCGCCTCGGCCTCCCAGAGAGCTAGGATTACAGGCGTGAGCCACCGCGCCCAGCCAAGCTGTGTATTTCTTAAGGACCTGGAACATGGTTCATATGCCATGGTCTGACATGTGTTTGTGGAGTATGGGTTACTTAAATGGAGAAAAAAGAAGAATGAAAGGAAGAGAGGGGAGGAAAGAGGGAAGAAGGAAAGGAGGAAGGAAGGAAGGAGACAAAGAAGGAAGGAGTAAGGAAGGATAGATGGATTGAGATGGATTGCTGTAATATAGCTTATAAAAGATGATATCTAAAGGCATCTAATAAATTACAGGGAAGTGTTGAACTGAGGTCAGGACAGTGTTAATGAACCATTTTCCATCTCATCCCAAGTCAAATATTCCACTAAGGCTTGATTGTTTACTTGAATTGCACACACATACATAATTGTGCGTGTGTAGGTATGTATGTACTGTTTTTAAGGAAGAGTAGATGGAGAATCTATCAATAGAAAATATTTAAGAAACATAGGAAAAAATAAGTATAGATTTTATAATCAAACAGTTAAAAATTAATGCTCTGTCAACTCTTTACAAAATATATAGAGGGCTATAGCCAATTATAAAAATAAAAATACAGGGCTATGTATTTTAATTACATAGCATCTAAGTTTAAATATACTTACATAATAAAATGATTCATTTTTAATACCACTATGTACCTTGTCCTTGTCTAGTTATTGTTTTATTGATCCTCTATGTTCTTGTTTATGTGAACTGTATTATTGGTTTTCTCTGAATTTTTAATTTGTATAGTCTACAAACAAGGAGTCAAAAACAGAACATTTATTTTGACAGAAATACACACCAAAATTTGAATGAATGTTAAAAACCTATAATTTAATTTTTTTTATATTCAGACCATGGCTCTGGAACCATACTGCCTGAGTTCAAATACTGACTCCTTCACCCACCAACTGTGTGCTTCTGGGCAAGTTATTGAACTGCACTGTGCCTCAGTTTCTTCATCTGCAGAAGAGAAATGACCATATTACCTATCCCCTATGATTTTTGTAAAAATCGGATAAATTATAACAAATATAGCACTTAGAACATTACCTGGCACACAACCTGCTATCAATACCTGTTAAAAGTTGATGTCGTTGTGATATAATTATATGAAAGCAGTTGTTTAAATGAAGTAGTTTGAAATGTTAATTTAACATGAATTCAAGTTAAAGTAATGGGACTTGGTTAGGTCCCTTAACTAAACATGGATATTTGTCTCAAATAAGGTTCATCAAATCAACTTTTTTCTTGTCTAGTAAAAATACTCAGCAATACTGTCTACTGTGTATGCATGAAATATATTTAAGCTAAGGATAATAAATGATCATTCATCCTTGCTTTGTAATTTCTCCCTATTGAGCCCAAACTGCCTTCTCATTAAAAACATAGCCTTAAATCTCATGACAACTTGTCTTGCATTTGAACTCCTCTTTGCCTGAGTTAGAAGAGAAAGCCATAAAATTATGTGTTTTCCTGTAGCACTTG
This sequence comes from Avahi laniger, assembly GCA_963575035.1. Classification (NCBI taxonomy): domain Eukaryota; kingdom Metazoa; phylum Chordata; class Mammalia; order Primates; family Indriidae; genus Avahi; species Avahi laniger. The sequence goes on from CAUYSK010054617.1 coordinate 1,620, forward strand.
CATCCATTATAATGTAGTTGACTTGTGTTTTAAAAAGTCCTTCCTAAACATCTGTACCCCCATAATATGCTGAAATTAAAAAAAAAAGTCCTTCTAAGAAATAATAAATTTGAAAGATCAGTTTATCTACACTGAAAATAACAGGTACAGCTTAAGTAAATGTCTTTATCCAAACAAAGGGTAATATAACAATACTGCCACCTCTCTTGACATTTTAAATTTTATTCTAAGACATCTACATTGATCTTATGTTTAGTTTTGTTGTATGTCCCCATTGACTACTCTCATGGTGAGAGGCAGGGCAACACTGTCACAGCCATCTCTGTTGGTGTCCCTGCTCCCACAAGGTGCCTGGAAGTTATCCTCATTCCCTAACCCACTCCCTGTAGGGCAACCAGGGACCTGTGACTGAGTGGTGAGGAGTCAAGAGTCCAGCTTCTTGAATCAATGAAGAACAAACTCTGTGGTGCAACTTACATTGTAGAGCTCCCTTTGGGTTCAGACTGAGCCTAGACTTCTAAAACCACTTCCTTGTTGAACTTCTTCCTCTTTTTCTATTTTGCTTCCCTCACTCTAGTACAGGTTTCTCCCTAGAGAATTCCCTCCAGGTGGAGGGTCACAGAACGGAAGTGCAACAGGAGCACTCACTCTAACTGGAGCACTCACTCTTACAGGAGCAGACTGGATGGAGCTGCTGGCAGGGACCAAAAAGAAAATGCCTGTCTCTTTTTGAGGGAGTTTTCGGCGATGAAAGGGACTAGATGATAAAAAAAAAAATTATACATCACATCACCCTAAGCAGAATCTGAGGGAGCCAGGAACAGACAGAGGAAATCTCCCTGTGAGTGACTTAGCTTTAGCCCCCAACTGTGTAGGCGCTAGACCCAAAAAGAAGCGGTGGTTTGGTTGGGGTTGAGGGAGAGGAGAAAGAGTAAAGCAGAACTGCCCCCTCCAGAAATCCTATACTCTAATGACAAAGCTGATCAGCACAGGGGAAAGGAACACTCCGAATTGGATGGGAAATATATAAAATAGACGGGACTAAATTTTAATAATGGAAAATGACCAGAAAATTATGAAATCTGCCCAAGATTTCATTCAAGACAAAGGACAGGGGCAATTCCACAGAGTACAAGTGAAACCAGTGATTAAAGAGAATCAAGTAATTTTGTACCCTTACTGAGTTCAAACTCCTCAATAAACTAGCTACATATCAGTAGGTAATTTGACCTGCAAATTATCCAACATTAGTAAGACTGAAAAATATTAAACCAAGGTATATGAACCAGTATGAAAGAACCTCAATGCAGTAAGGGAGTCTATTTTGGGGCTAAGAGCATGGAGTTTTGCTGTCAGACCAAACTGAGTGGTAATCCTGGTTATTCACTTATCAGCTGAGTGACCCTGGGAAAATTATCTTAAGCTCACTAAGCCTTGGTTTTCTGATCTAAAATTGGAAATAACTACCTACAAATATGTTGTGAAAATTAAATGAAATAACAAATGCGATGCATAATGTATGGCACATGGTGAACATTCAAATAGTAGCTATTATTATTTATAATACTCCGTAATCTAAAAAAGAATTATAGATCTTTTTTATTTTCTGACTAGATTATTCAACATTTAATTCTTCAGTGGCTAGCACTGCACTAAACTGACTCTTTTATAAATCATGCTTTCACAATTTAAAATACAAAATTTGAGCCTATTCATCTGTTTTTCATTTTTCAAAATATATACTACTTTTTAAAATAGGAGATACAGTTAATTTGTAAAAGCTAACATCCAAGAATAGAAATGAGATCATTAGTAGAAAATTGGACCCTTTATAAATTAACAAGAGATAAGTTCCAGAATTGAAATTTATTGGCAAAATAGTTCCTATCCCAGCCCCTTTCGAAGTACATCAAATGTAATACACTCTGCAGTTTAGGAAGTGGTTTCAATTGTGCCATCTTGTGTATTTATTTATTTATTAAATTAGGGCTCCCATGTTTGTCCACAATGACATAGAATAAACAACTTGCTGTTAATTTTCCTCTAAGCTTCTGAGAACCTCTTCTTTTTAGATTTGCTCGATTGTTACTAATTTTTCCTCTCTCTTTGCTGGCCCATTATCTGCTTAGCGATGGATCCCTTCAACCCAAACAGCAGGTTTGTGTTGTCTGTGCTTGGAGGGGCAGAATGTCCGATCGGAATTCATCAGGGCCTGGCATTCAAAGGCTGCACTCTGGCTCTATCCTCTCCACTGATGTCAGGGTTCTGTTTTGTTTTTGGTTTTTGTAATAAACATAGTTCACAAAATAAGATTTCCCTTCAGCTGATAGCGTTGCTTATTGTGCTGGCTCAGAGTTTAGAAAGAAAGACATAACTGATCTCCCAAAACATGTTCTTCAGAACAAGGACTGTAGCTGTCATTTGTTGCAGCCCGGGTCTGCTGCACTTCACAGCTCTGAAGCCTTCACAGGGTTGTATGGATGCAGCAGGAGCCAGAAAGGTAGGGCTGCCCCCTCTGGCTGGGCTGAGAAGGGTAGTGAGAGCTGAAATTCAGTCTGTATGCTCTTCTCCAAGCCTTTACAAGTGCAAGGCTGTGTTTGCCCAGAGGAGGGTTGCTTTAAAGGGCCAAATGGGGATGGCTCTGATAATTGCCCTAAAATATGGGTAAAAATAGAGTCCTGAGGATGAAGCTGTGTTCAGTGATCTCTGTGACTTTAGCTGTGACCTTCTAAGGAAGACATAGAAGGACATAAGTAAACAAGATTTTGAAGATGCAGTGTAACAGGTGGGAGAAAAATCTGGAAAAGAGGCTGCAAAGAAAGAGGTGCATACAGTTCTAGAAAACATCTCAGTCTGTGCCATCAAATGAACAAAGGATTTTTAAAATGATTTTTTATCTATTTTTTATCTATTAAAATCTGATATCTCTTAAAGTATCTGTTAAAATGTTTCTGCTATCATCAGGATATTATATTCCCTTTTGATAGATTATGGCACTTGCCACATAGTGACAATCTATATTTCTAACTCAAATGTTCTCTTTCTTTAAAATTTTGATTACTTGTCACCAAGAAGTCCTAATTGATATTGATGGAAACTGTTCAACCAATATAAATCATTTTGAGAAGTATACATGATAGAAACATGAGAAGACTGTTGCCATGATGTTTTCTTTTTCTTTCTTTCTTTTTTTTTTTTTTTTTTTTGAGACAGAATCTCACTCTGTTGCCTGGGCAAGAGGGCTGTGGCGTCAGCCTAGCTCACAGCAATCTCAAACTCCTGGGCTCAAGTGATCCTCCTGCCTCAGCCTCTTGAGTAGCTGGGACTACAGGCATGTGCCACCATGCCCGGCTAATTTTATATATATATATATATTTAGTTGTCCAGCTAATTTCTTTCTATTTTTTTAGTAGAGACAGGGTCTCGCTCTTGCTCAGGCTGGTCTTGAACTCCTAAACTCAAATAATCCTCCCTCCTTGGCCTCCCGCCGTGCTGGGATTACAGGCGTGAACCACCACATCAAGCCCATGATGTTTTCTTAAAGGTTAAAATACTCAGGAAAATCCTGGATAAAGTTACACAGTTCAGATCAATCTAGAGCAACATTTCCATAGCCAGCATTTATTTAGAAGAAGATAATTCAATAATGCTAGAAAATTCTAAGTTAAAGAAATTCTAACTATAAAATCACAAATACAAATAATCTCAGAGAAATGGAGAAGTATCAAAAAAGAAAAAAGCTGACTGTTTCCTGATAATAAATGATTTACCATCTGTTTTGCTCTAACCTGATGGCTTCATCTTCCCCAAACTCTTAGCTATCAAAAACTGTATTGCAAAAATAATTGTTTTAAAGGAAATAGAAGAGGTTAGATCCTCGACAGTGACAGACTCACCATGACAAACTTTTTTCTTTGCAGATATTTCAATAATAAATGGATTCTCTAGTTAGAAGTATATTTTATACTGAAAGTTAAAATAATACATCGGTTGATTAAAGATGACAAAGCAAACCCAAACACCCCTGAGCAAATCCCGATGAGCTTTGAGCAATATAAAGCATTTCTAGACCATTAAAATACATTTCAACATTAGGTCTTAACTATAAATAACATAATGAAACCTCAACTGCAAAGTGGCCATTCAAAATGGCTAGATGTTTGCATGAGCAAAGCAGTAGGCTTTTTCCTATGTGGATACTCTATCATCTACAGCAGCTGGCAGGATGCAAACCCTCCTTCCTTACTAATCAGTTGTGTTCGGTACGTCTGAGTTGTAAAATAGAGGAATGCTCTTAAAAATGGACATTTGTTTGCAGTACTAGCCTGATTCATCAGGGCTATCTGACAAACTGGAACTTTAAATAACTAGAAAATAGGAAATTAAGAGGCATGCACACAAAAATATGTTTCAAAAAAGTTGTATGAATGAACAACTAAGGATTGCCTCAGGAAATTATAATCCAGAAGGTAGTGAGACTTTCAAAAATGTTTGTGCTGATGTTAATAATAGTAATGATGATACAATGCTAATAATAACAATAATAGGAATGGCCTTTTTACATACATCTGGAGGAAAAAAAACAAGGAAGGGAATGGTCCATGTCGTGGAACAGATAACATAAAGTTAACAAACAATATAAAGCAAGTGTACTTCTATTTCACCCCCATCTTCCATCAAAGAGAACGATGTTTAAACTGGAAAAGGTAGCAAAAGCATGATTGAGGGAATTGAAACCCAAGATAGGTGACTAGATAGCAAAGTGCCAAGATGCTACAAAAAGGACTTCCAGTCTCTCAGCGCGGAAGCATTGTTTCCCACAGCACTGAAAGAAGTTTCAGCTGGGAGGTGGAACAGCGCTAGTAATCTCTGTGGAGTCCTCAACAGAAAGGATGTGAGGAAGTTCAAAACAGTTAAATATCGTTTAGATTGTTTTTAAAAGGGATAAAATTAGACACTAGGATGCTTGATTTTTATACATTTAAAATTCTAGGATTTATTATTAGATTGGTTTTAAAACATTTAGAAAAGATCATTAGGAGCCAGCAGAGGTTCACAAAGAATAAACTACAAACTATGTGCTACTAATGCAATTTCAAGTTGCACACAAATATTGTAGAAAGAGGACAACAGTGTATTTTGGTTCTTTCACTTCCTAATCTTGTGACTGTGTGCACAAATATAACAGAACAACTTATATTGTAGTACATGCCAACAAAATGTGACAACTTGTGTAAAAAAATTAAGAACCCAAAAAATAGATCCCGGAGCTAGACTGGTTTTGCCACTTACTGTGTGACTTTGGACAAATCACCTAACTTCTCTGCACCTTTTTATCTTAAGATGAGAATAGTAATAGTACCTATGTCATGGGTTTGTTGGGAAGATTAGATGAATTTTCCTGTAAAGCACATAGAACACTATATGGCACAAAATTAAGATTGAATAAATGCTAACTTTTATTGTCGCTGTTATTATGTCTTAAATTAGGACAACGTAGAGAAACAAATTTTAAGAAACTACAAATATATGTATGGATGCTCCTCAACTTATTATATGATCCAGATAAACCCATGGTAAATTGAAAATATCCTGAATCATCTTATGATGGGTTTGTCCCAATGTAACCCCACTGTAAATCTAAGAAGGTGCTGAATTCTTATCACTTTCACACCATTGCAAGATCAAAAAACCATTAAGTTGATCCATCGTAAGTTAGGGACCACCTGTATTTGTGTTGGTTGAGTGAAAAAAGACAAATAACTGGTACTGATCGATGAATTGATATCAGCATTATTTATTCACTTATTTAAATAAATGTTAACCGAATACCTAATATGCTCCAAGCCCTGGAGTTAGCACTAGGGAAGCAGATAAGAGATAAAGTCCTTGAAAAGGGCTCCAGTGTTATGCCAAACTGACCCTGCTTCTTTCAATGTTTTGATCACTGACTTTATGCAATGTGTGGCATGCTTCGAGAACTCCAGATAGAACAAAGCCAGAATAAAGTACAATATGTAGGGTGGTAAATCAGAATAGAAAGATATTTTGACAAATGAAACAAAAGATCTAAACTAAAAAGATAAAATTTAAGAGATCAAGCTAAATAATATTTACATTTGCAGGTATAATTTTATTTCAAAATAATATATACTAATATAGACAGATCAGAAATTGAAAAAGCAAAAACAAATAAAAAAAATATCGTCTTTAATCCTACTGTAACCCTAAAATCTTCGTACCATATGTATAGGAATGAATATCTTCATAATACTATACATACACATACATTCTTCATACACATAACTACATATACATGCGAATCTATTTAAAAATGAAATTGGGTTATGGTGTTATTCTATTTTGTAACATATTTACTTAATCTAAAAATGAGTGTGTTTTCATGTCATTAAATATTCATCAACATAGCGTTTAGTGGTCCCCAGGATACATTCAATTATATTCTCCCAAACAGCTTACATATGCCAGAGACTGACTGCTGAATACCTTACCCATTTCCTTTTCTTCCCAGGCACACAGCTGGATGACATTTCTTTGCAGCTAGGTGCAGCTCAGTGACTAAAGTTGTGGCCAGTGGGAAAGGAGTGAAAGAGATGGGAGTGTCCCATGGGTGATTTCCCATGCTCTTTCCTCTTTCACCCTGGAGTAGCTTTGAAAATCACAATGGGAAAATGATAGTGCTACAAGATGGAAAGATCCTGAGATTTGAATCATCAGAGAAGAAAGTTCACATGAATAATAAATAAACTTCTTTCATCTTTGAGCCATTATAGATATATAGATATAAATATTTTTTGGGGGGGTTGTTTATTACAGCAACCAGCATGCTTTTAATTAATGCATGATGAGTGTGCCACCATTTTTCCTTTTCTATTCAAAAAATAAGTATTATAAGTTCTATAACTTTACAAACTTGTAACCGCTATCGAGTTGTTTCTTCCATTTGAATCCCTTCGATGATTAGAGAAGAGGAACTAGTGAGATGGGTGGCATGCCGTAACTGACTAACGCTTTCAACGTGGCAAAGACCCAAAGGATTTAGCTGATTGATAGTGGAACATAAACTGAAAACTTGATCAACATGCAAGTGACAAGTGACATGGGAGATGACTGACGATTAGAACAGGGCACAAAATAGCCTCATGAGACTGTCCTGCAGTCAGAACCAGACCTGGACTTCAGATCTGGACAGCACTCCTCAGAAGGGACGTGAGTGAACTATAGCTCTCAGTGAAGAGGACTGGGCTATTTCACCTGGAATTCAGATACCAAAACAAGGTACGGTGGCATGACAATAACAGTAATGAGGGTAACACGAATACGCACCTCTCTTGGGATGGGTATGCTAATAATTACCTCATCATGAAAACTAGCTAAGTTACTTTCATATTGGGCAATATAATTTAGAACCAAAGAAAAACAGAAACCACAGCTTATTGAACAGATTATATCACCCACTAAATGTTCCCAGTTTGCATCAGTTCTTTTTCTCAATGTATTACAACAATACACACACAAAACTGCATGCACACATGCACACACACACACAGTCACACATTCTATTAGCATATATCGGAAGAAGTTGGCTTTCTAAGGACAAAGGCTAATAATAAAAGATAACATTTATTAAGTGTTTAGTTTGTGCCAGACCCCATTCTCATCACTTCATATGTATGAAGTGGTTCACAGCAATTCACAGCAATACTTTAAGGTACACTCTGTTATTATCTCTATTGCATAGATAAGAAAACTGACGCACAGAGAGGTTAGTGATTTGCCTGGCATCACACAGCTAGTGGGTGCTCTAGCTGGAATTTGAGACAAGCGGTCTGGCACCAGAGCCCATGTAGTTAAATCACAACTTTATTTTGAGACTGGTAATTGAAAGCACAGTGGTAAACTAACAAAAGAAATAGTGCATTTTCAGTGGGAAAAATTGGGGAAAAATTGTGAAGGAGATCTCAAAATTTTGTGAAATGCATTTTCATGTAAAGCATTCCAATAGGGTCATTGTCTTATTTGCAGGAAGGACATTTTTAAAATAAAACCTTGCCATGAAAATATGCACATTTATTTCTCTTTAATTAAAGCAATGTGCTTATATGAGTCTAGAATCTAGGAATATTTTCCTAATATCTGAACTTAGTTTTTCAACTTTGCAACATAAAAATGCATTGTAATAACAAGATTACTTTTTTATCTGTAAAATGGAGTTATGTGTGTTTAGTTTCCTCATTTAACGTTAGAAAATTAAAATTCTATTTTTAGTTTTCAAGTTAATTCTATTAAAGTAGTCTGTTATGTAAATCAAATAAAAGTCTGTGTCCACGTATTCCTGATCTGCTATGGCATCTTTCATCCAATTATCTATCCCAGAAGTGATGCCTCATGGTTGCAGTACTGAATGACCTTTGAATCTCAGCACCCTTATTGGCAGTCTGACAGTGCCCCTACTCTCAGCTTTTTATTTCTGTTTCATTCCACATCCAAATATGAAAGTAATTTATTGAAATTTCCTGCTCCCTTTTCCCCCTGCTAAACATTCACACACACACACACACACACACACACACACACATATTTTGTTTTCTCCTTTATCCAAATTTCCAACATGGATTTAAGGGGCTAAATATGGAAATTTAAGAACTACATTCCCTCAATCTTTCTCCCTCTCTTCATTCTTACCTACATTCCTGTGTATCCATGATGTGGTTCTTTCTTCTTTATAAAAATCCAAATCAAAATGGAAAGACTTTCTGGAAAGACTTACTTGTATAATTCCTGTTAGCCATGATCCTGGTTTTACTTTGTATTACCTCAACACAGATTAGGTATTTCTATTTGTCTATGTAGATTAAGTTTTATTGTCACAATGTCATTGTGATGGTGATCTTGGATGGACCAAGGGGACTTCCAAATACTGGTGAGTGATTCTCTTGTTTCAAGTGAGACAACAAAACCCAGAGACATAGATAGAGGAAAGAATGCAAATTCCACAACATTTCAGAGCAACACACATCATTGATGTTAGAATTAATTTGTGTTCTCATAGGACTTAGAAATTATCACAGTCTCCCTTGTGTTATAATTAGATTATAAATAATTCTTTATCTGCACAGAGATTTACACATGGTAGGTGCTCATGAAATAGGTTTATTAATTATTTTAATTATTTTATTAAAATAAACATTAAAATAAAAGACATATCATGTTTGTGGTTACATATTCTTGAGAAAATAGTGCTTTTAGATGCAGGTATAATAACAGGAGGTTTCTATGAAAGTAAACAATGTCTATAATGATCTGGACCAATAAAAACTTGATAATATGTGATATAATCAGTTATAAAAATAATACTAGCTAAGAACTAAGAGGAATTTCAACTGATCATTTCTTTAATCAGCCCCTTACTGCATGTGAATCAAGTACTTACAAGTAAAAACATACGTTTGGAATGGATAAAGAAAATGTGATATATATATACACAATGATATACTATTCAACCTTAAAAAAAGAAGGAAATCCTGTCATTTGTGACAATGTGGATGAACCTGAAGGACATTATGTTAAGTGAAATAAGCCAGGCACAGAAAAACAAATACCATATGGTCTCACTTATAAGAAGAATCCAAAAAAGCTTAACTTACTGAAGCAGACAGTAGAATGGTGGTTACGTGGGGCTGGGAGTGGAGGGCTGGCTTTGGGGGAGCTTGGCTGAAGTGTACAAAATTTCATTTAAATAAGAGGCATGAGTTCAAGATATCTGTTGTACATCATGATGACTATAGTTAATAATAACACATTACATACTTGAAAATTACTAGGAGTAGATTTTAAGTGTTCTCACCACAAAAAAATGATGTGTATGGGAGGTAATGCATATGTCCACTAGCTCAATTTAGTCATTCCACAATATATACATATTTCAAAATATCATAATGTATACCATAAAAATATACAATTTCTATTTTTCAAGTAAATTTTTTTGAAAAAACAAAAAGGATGCCTTTAATTTTGCTTTTGTTTCTAAAACAATAGGGAAGATAGTTATTTAAATATATTTATACTTTCAAGTTGGTATTAACTGATCAACACGTATGTATACATTTAGCAGTAACATTCATCGGGTGTCAAGCAGGCGGGAGGGGAGGGGAGGGGAGGGGAATGTTGACACCGTATGGGTGCGGTGCTCACCGTCTGGGGGATGGACATGCTTGGAGTTCTGATTTGGGTGGCGCAAAGCCAATATATGTAACCTAAACATTTGTACCCCTGTAATATGCTGAAATAAAAGAAAGAGAAAAAAATAAAAATAAATAATATGAATCAGAAAAAATAAATATATATACTTTATAAATACTTTTCTGAAAAATAAACATTTTAGAAATAAAAATGATTTAATTTATATTTTAATTTTTGACTTTGAGCATGATATATCTTATAAACATGAAAGACATTTTTTCTTTAGTAATTCCTTCTCCAATCTTTCAAAATTACATAAGTAAAATATATACGGTTCAAATGAACTATTCACCTACACTCCAAAATCACAACTTTCATTTCTAATTCCAGCCTGCTACTATGGAGACTACATATTGAGAACTAGAAGAGAGGACTCAACCAGAAAGCTCAGACTACTGAAGGTTTTTTAATATGAAAACAGCAATGTCAACAAATTCTTATTTCTTATCTAATATTTTATCTTTTATAAGATTTGCATTAAATATGGAGAGATTATTTTAGAAGACTATATTGGATATTTTTTAAAGTATCTGAAAAAATGCAAAGAAATTTTTTATTTCTTTCCAGTGTTGCTACGTGTAAGAGATAGAATGCATGCCTGTACATGCACACATGTGTTAATACTCTCTGCATTCCCCTTTCCTCTTCCAGTATTTGTAGGTTATAAAATAATGACCAAATGGCAGGATATAAGAATACTAACTTGACAATGCTTCAGGAAATACATTGTTTTCATATGTTTGTTATCATAAAAATTTTTTGATATAGGTATTATTTTCTAATCATAACAAATGAGGAAATTAAGGTTCTGTTATTAATGTCATAAAGATAAGAGATCACTCAGAATTAGAAACAACGGCTGTCTTTTCTTTAGTCTGTTTCCTTAACAGTTTTAAAGAAAACACCTAAACTTCTTTTGTTTAATAAAGACTATAGTTAATATCTAAAAGGCAGTGGAATATTTTCTAGGGAGACATTTAAGGTGGGGAATCATATTTGGGTTAAGTATAGGCAAGGTGTGGTGGCTCATGCCTGTAATCCTAGCACTTTGGGAGGCCAAGGCAGGAGGATTGCTTGAGGTCAGGAGTTTGAGACCAGACTGAGCAAGAGTGAGACCCTGTCTGTACAAAAATAGAAAAATTAGCCAGGCTTGGTGGTGTGCGCCTGTAGTACCAGCTATTCGGGAGGCTGAGGCAGGAGGATCACTTGAGCCCAGGAGTTTGAGGTTGCAGTGAGCTATGACAACGCCACTGCACTCTACCCAGGGTGACAGAATGAGACCCTATCTCAAAACAAAACAAACAAACAAAAAGTGTATCATTCTCCAGTCCAGATATCTGAGAAGGATCATTCTGTTCCAGTTGCCTTTTTAAAGCATGATTCGATGTTCCCTGAGAGACTGTAATTCAACTATTTTAAAATATAGAAATAATATATCTATATATTATTATACGTGTAAAATGTTGGGGTACTTGATATCAATAAAGATATGAGTAAGCTGTTTATACTTGAGAATCACCAATATGGAAAATGTCTTCAAATATCTTTAAAGAAATGAACTCTGGGTTCATATGAAATAATAATTTTATGCTAATGGAATACATTTTGTTAGAATTAAACAAACTGTGGAGACTGTACTGCACACAGTTGCTGAGGAAACACTACTTAACACGTTTAGGTAAGGAACAAAATTCTAATCCCTCTTTGGTGCCCAGAACAATGTGAGGATAAATGGAAGGCTCTCTTTAGATTGATGAATACCAATATTCAGCAAACCATGGTGATATCTTTTGAGAAGCCGGAGCGAGGAACAATATATTGGAAAGTTTGAGCACAAAACATGAAAGGTGAAAGGTTCTCTGAATCTTTTTCCTTAACACAAGAGCCACCTGACCCAAGAGAATTGAACAGAAAAGGGAAAAGTGTTCAAGTATGTTAAGTTTTCTCCAGGACTGAGTGAGCTTAAACCACCTGGAGTTAGAGTAAGAAAGGGTGAAGGCTAAAGAAAGAACCATTAAACATTTTATTTTTGAAGATATCTTTACATGATGAGAAAGACGTATTTGATATGTTTGGCTATTTGGGACAAGCATGGGAGAGGTTTAAGTTTTAGAAGATGGTGATTTGTAATAAACAAAAAGCCAACTAAGAGGCAGTAAATAGTTCAATTCCATCCAGTTACAAAGAAAAAAGGAGAAGGGGAGCAATGAAGGGATCCATCCATCATGCACAATACAAATAAAGGGCTGTCACTCATTTTCCTAATGTCAAAAAAAGAGAACTATTTAGTAATTTTTGACACCACAAAAATCATTTGTAATAGCCTTCTTCGCTTTTCAATTCATCCTTAAATTTAAAAGAAAAAAACCCCATTGAATTGTTTCTATTATAAGTCAGTTCATCATTTATGAATCCATGTCAATGTCTTAGTGTTTTTCAGTGAAATAGCTAGCTAACTCCTATCATATTCACAGTCACAACTTCATAGCGAATCACTGCTGTTTGATTTAGCCTGTCATCTGACACAGAACATCTCGAAGCCATTTGCATCACTCTTCTTGCTCTGATCTGCACTTCTGGTAATAATTAGGAACGTGATACCTTAACTTTCTTTAAAATACTCAGTGAATTTAGAACATAATAGAGAAACCAGCATAAATAATATTTCACAAGAAAAAAATTATGTTAAACTATATGAACTAAGTTACAACTATTAGTTATATATATAATATACATATAACTATATATATTATATATATAATTTTTATTAAAATATAAATTTCCAATTGATATATTTATAACTGTCTTATATAGACTCTTCAAAATATGAACTCAATGCATACCACAGCATATATTTAAGCTTTAAATTGCAATTTTTCTTTTCCAAACAGAATACTGGGAAGAAATTTCCTCTCCTCAAATACACCTGCAATTTTCAAATCCTTTTAATATCGGCTTTTAAATGAAAGGGTTGAGTATACAAGGTCAGTGAAATTGTTATTTATGGTTGAAATGTTTTTGCTACATCTATTTTAAGAAGGGTCATTTTTCATTTCATTTTTAAAATTGCTTTAAACTGTTTAGCTGACTATACAAAATTACTCAATATGCAACTAGCAGTTTACTCTATTTCCAAGCTCCAGGTAGCCTAAGAATTACGTAAGATTTTACAACTAAGATGATTGAGTTAAAACTGCATCATTTAATTGTTCCTATGTTTATAGTAATCATCCCTTTCATAATTATTTTACTATGATTATAACAACATTTTCCTCTTAAATGTATTTCTTACCTCTTTATTCATTTTAGTTCATTTCTGAGGAAAAAATACAATGTCCATATTTAAATCACTCACTATTAGTACAGACTTTTTTACTCCAATGCCAGTATTTTATGTTAAGATGACCTGTAGTTATAAAGATCTTTGTTTTGTAACTGAAACAAAGAGTATCAGTACCTCCAAAGAGTATCACTGCTTACTATTTCATTTTCCTATTTATTTCCCTCAGAAATAAATGTACCTCCCAACTAAGTTGCTATTTTAAAAATCATTATTTTTTTCTTTGAAGTGCTACTGAATTCAAAATGCATAGAACCTGCTTAATGGAGAATATTTTTAGATATTCAAATTCACATTTTCTTTCCTAGTCGAAATTAACAACTCCTTTCTAAGCTAAAAAAACACATGAACCTTGTCATGCAGACCAGCATCAACTGCAGCTTTGCAAGCATCTAACTGCAGGAAGAGAGCATTGCTGAAGCTAAACTAGAGTATTAAGAAGACTTTCAGTCCTGGTAAGTGCTCGATTCCAGGAGCCAGGAAATTAACATACAATATATTTCAAAATCAAAAATGAAACCTTAACCACTAAGCAAGATTTATTAATTCTATCTGGAAAATGCGACAATCCTGGAAGTGAAAGTTTCTGTGTTTGTGATTGTTGGACTGTACACTTTGCAGAATGACTCCAACTACTAACTTTTCCTAAGTCAAAGTAGATTACAAAGTGTAACCATTTACAACTTAAAATGAGAAGGAATCAAGTCTCTCAAAAATAAGAGTTTATCATAAGACCGAGAAAAATAGTCAAAACAATGACTACTGAGTAATTATTGTGATTGTTATTATATTGTTATTATTTCCATCCAAGGTCTCTAGGTATTTGAAGAAGAAAAATTAAATAAAAACAAGCATTTCATTTGAAGGTAGACTCAAAAAAATAAATGACTAACCTTGACTTCCCTCAGCACATAAAATCCTACATAGCCAATGACAGACTGCATTGTTTAAAGACTACTTGGGAATGATTAAGAAAAAGATGATGTAATCTAATATTTGATAAAGAGAGATATAATATTCTCTACTGGAAGGCATTCCTATCATGTCATATCAAAGTCTAGCAAAACGTTGAAAGTTAGAAATGTTATCAAGCATTAGCAGGCATTTAAAGAACGTCTCTTGAATATTTCTAGCATAAAAAAGTATTTCATGTGATGTAAATGAATGGTAATTTTCTGACTTTAAAAGAGAGCTGTGCCAGTACATTTCAGCGTTCTGGACCCAATTCTGCAAACATGGAGACGCTTTCAATTTGCTCTGCCTGCCTTCCCGCCTTAGATGGCTGCGATTGCAGAGAAATTAATCCATTTAAAAATCTGCGGCTTAAACTTAAGGATTTTCAGTTTTTTCCCCTTCTTTCTTTTTTTTTTTCTTAGAATATCAATAAGTTCCAATTGAAGAGCGGATTCTTTTGCAATTCAGGCATGTGCCGGCGATAACGGGCGAGTTGGCATGAAGAGAGGCAGAGATGGATTAATTATGCAGAGAACATGGAAATTCTGCTTATCATCGGCTAGCAAAGGAGCCCGGCTCACATAATCAGCAAACGAAGGGAGAGGAAAAAATAACAATGCAATGGCACCTTCCAGCCCATCATCAGGATTTTTTCTACCCCCCTTGTAATTAAAAAATAACATACACTTATAGCCCTATCTCCTGTGCAGGCAAGGAGTGGATGTCCACAAAATAATTGCACTGGGATATTAGAGCTGGCGACACGGGCTGTCCATTTCTGCTTGCTTCTCTGCTCACCCTCTCTTTCTCTTTTGGCCTCTCAAAGCAGTTGGCTTCTGAACCCAGTCCAAATCAGAGGATGTCTCAGGTGACATTCTAGCTCAGTTTCCAAAAATCCCAAATTGGTGCCTTATCATGATCCAAGCAAACATACATACATATATGATAAATATTTGAAGGGCTGACTCTAGGGGAGGCTTTGGAACTGATCACCTGTGGACTATCTGGTCAATTTCAATTTTTGATGAAACATGTCCAAATAGCCTTCATTTTGCAAAGTGACTGGATTACAATGATGGGCTGTGCTGTCTTCTCAAACGATTTAACTTATTTACAACTTTTGTTTCTATTCCCTTTGCCAACTCATTTTATAAATCCAAGTATATACACTTAAAAATTGCAGTGTTTGTTCTTCAAAATCAGAATTCACAATTCTGCATTGTCACTGTAAAATCTGACAGCTCAATGCTTCATATTTGTCTAAATGCCAAAACCACTACCTAGTAAACCTAGTTTACCTAGTAAACCTAGTTTATTGCTTTAAAGAAAATCAAATCTCATCTTACATTTGTAGCCACGTGTTTTCTAATTCTGAAAATTAGAATGTAAACACGTTAAATAACGATACTCCTGACTGAATGCCATTGAAGTAGGTTTTGCTGTTTAATCGTCACTCAAATAATTTGACCTAATTACAGACATAAGCCCGGAGAAGCTCTATGGCCATGAGAGAGGCCATTTCTTCCTGCAGAGCTATTGGTAAGCTAGAGAAACAGAAAGATAAAAATAAACCTGGAAAGACAAAAATTATGCAACACATGAAGGAAAGATGTAGTTCCAAAGTGCAGTAAACTGAATTAGAAAGCTGGCAGATTCTAGAAATGTAATTTATTCATAGAGTTCCACCAAAGCAGGGAACCAGTATGGGGCGCAGTTTACACGCTTGTGGGAATGTTTTAAGTGACAGTGATGATAATAGACTGATTTTTAAAAACTAATTATTTCCATGCCTATGCATATGGACACACACACACTCTAGCACACATAAGTATTATCAAAAACAAAGACTGAGTAAAGGGATCAAGTAAATCTTAGGAAATATTTGTGATTAGTGATTTTGTTAGTTTTTGAGAGTGGAAGGAAAGTAAAATAAGAAAAAAACATACCCAAGGTGGGGTCAGGGTTAAAGGTGAAGAAAGGTAGAGAAAAGAAAGAAAATCCCAATAAGGAGAGAACAAGAGAATAAAAAATATGGGGAAAAGAAAATTATAATTGTGACAGTGGAAATTATAATTTTTATGCCATTATTTTATAAATATATATACAAGATATATTTTATATTAATTAAATATATAAATAGAAATGCACAGAAAATATTCCTCAAATGTGTGTCCCTGTATCAAGAATTGTCCAAATGCATAAACAGACCACAGATTCCTCAAGGCAGAATACGATTTATTAGGGACTTTGGAGCACAGCCACACCAAATAGGGGACTACAGCTGGTATAATTTGGCCATCCATTAGCATGGAATTCCCACTGCCTTCCCACCCTTCTGTCCCCACACACGTATTTAGTATCTCTTTGACTCAGCTTCTTAAATGCACTCACTATAATAAAACCTACCCCTTAGAAGTTCCTAGATAAAAGATATTGAATAACCAAGGAGAAGCACTAAGTAAATCTTGCTTGGATGAACTATCAGACCAAATCTAGTTATTTTTGATATTAGAATGAGAGTTGAAGTCAGAGCTGGCAAAGATGATCATGAAGTATTATATGAAGTTATATATTCTTTGTGAAATAAATTACTGAATACGGGCTCCAGGGACACTGATATTTTTCTGGGATCAAAAGATAGAGAGCTAGTTACATTTTGTCAGGCACTAGAAAACAACACCCTAAAGGCTTATCAGATAGATGAAGAACCATCTCAGTCAATATCTAGAGTAGTGATACTTTAGATGCTGTTCTTGCTGGGTGGTCCACTGTTTTTGGACACCGGCTGCACAATAGAATCCTCTGGGGAGCTTTTTAAAAATACATATGCCTAAGCCCCGCCCTAGACCAAAACTCTAAGGACGGGACCCAGTAAAAAAAAAAAAAAAAAAAAAAAGTGTGTGTATATGTATATATATATATTTAACATCCCAGGTGATTCTAATGTTCAGCTGGAGTTGAGGACCAGGCTCATTGCTCATTCACTGCCCTCCATTGGAATCCATTTAAAACTCAACACATCTTCAAGACTAGGGCAGTCATCACAGAAAACCAGACTATGAGCGCTATGGGCAGGAGCCATGCTGCTTGTTCTACTGCCTCCCCAGCACCCAGCCCAGTGCCTGTTCCATAGAAGGTTTGCAAAAATATTTTTCAACTGAAAGAACAAAGCAAACAGGAGCCAGAAAGACAGAGGGCTTTATGCCCACCTGTCATCACGGCTGCCTCCTCTGCGCCACATTCTTCCCCGTAAGTCTTGACAGTTTGGAAGCTTTCTCAAGGTTTTCTGAATGCCTGTGCTTGGAACTTTATAGACGCAGCATACTTCTATAATCTTTTATACTTCCTGAAAACATGTCTTAACATCTTTTACAAGAGAAGGTAGATAATAGAATTCTCAGTAACCGTAACTGTAAATGGATTTGTAATCTACCCATGATTAAAATTATTTTCATCATGAAGTAGAATTCTCATTATTGTTGCAATTTTAATATTATCAACTCCAGAGTGTCTTGGTGATTGATAATATAGACAGTGAAACCCTATATTATAGTAATTAAATTTAAAATGAATCAGCCATCCTTATATGTCTCGGTATAGTACCTGATTATTTGAAAACAATTATCTTTGCATGTCACCTAATGCCAGACAGCACTTGGAGCTGCTCCCAGGGATTGTTCTGGGTCACAATGTTGCAGCTGAGTCTAAATACACAGACACCGTGTCTTAGGTGCCACAATGAATATTTTCTCCATTAAAATACATGACCACCACAAAAGTGAGCTATAACCCAGGAGGAATGCAGACCTGAATTAGGAAACCTTTGAACAAAACCTTCAGGCCGAAATGTGCATTCATCATGGGTAAGTCTCACTGACTTTAAAGGAAACCTGTTCTCTAGAAAACCCCAGAAACCGTGGGCCTAAGAGCAGCTGTCTGACTTTGAGGTTGAGGTTTCTTCTTTTCTGATCAGAGCCAGGATGTAACACATAATGCTTTCTTCATTGGCTAATTGTCCTTCAAAGGAAACGTCTCTCTTCATAAATTAAGTTAAATGAACTATTACTATGTTTCCAAATATTGTCCCTTATTTCCCTCATTAAGATTTACAGAAACACTCATTTCTCAACTGCAGGAAGGGGCTCCTCTGGCTCTCTTAACCTTACACTTTTTTACAATCCTTTTTAATGACAAGAGTCCCCCTCACTGGATGCTCTATCCCACCACCCTCCCCATACGCGTTTTGGGGAAAAGAATTAGTACAAAAAATTCTTCCATACTTGGCTCATTTGCAGATTGCACCAGGCTTGCAAAAAGCACACCTGTTGTGCTGTCTGGATTTCCTTTTCTGATCATAGGCTTCTGACAAAGAGGGGGGGAAAAGAAAGATTTTTATCAAACGCTCTTCACCGGACAATGAATTTTCTTCACCATTTGAATGTATCTGTGGAATGCCTGAGTGATTCATTACAGCAGATTCTGAAGTATGACAATGGGCCGCAGAAATGACTGATGGTATCTTTTTCCTGATTTCATTTCCCTGATCCTCTTCATCCCTTGGCCTGTGTACCTCGATTAATTAGAAACCAGGGATTTTCACTCATCAGCTGATGGGTTTCATGCTCCACTCTGTCACAAATCTGCTGCCTGCACTATCTCTCTTACAGCCGGTGGCTGCTTTAAAAACTTTCCCATCTTTTTTTTTCCCTTTTTTGAAGGAGTGCTTTGTGACTACAGGTTTAGGTCTTTTAAAGATTCAGACATATTTTTTAAAAAGAGATTAAAATTAAAGTAAAGAAGATTCAAAATCTCTGATTAAGTTAATCCCTATCCAAATGATACTTGTCCAAAAATGAACTTTTTGAAGAGATAATAATATAAATGTTTCATAGCTCTCAGCTAAGTTCTTTTTTCAAGATATAATAATTGTAGTATTATGCAAAGGCTGAAAATATATATAAATATGATTTTCATGTGTGAGCCCAAAAGCGCTTATGTTTATTTCTCATGCATTTGGGGGTACCTATGCTATGCTATATTTTTTAATTCTATTGCATTCAACTTCTTGTTGAATAAGCCATTTTATAATAGCATCCTGAAATAAATCATTGAACCATTATTGTTTCCAGAGGAAATATTTTATAATTGAAATATCCTCCCCCTTAGGGTTTATACCAAATTAAATCACATGATGATGTAACCCCCAAGGAAACAAATCATGATTAAATAGTATTTAAAATGCAGGATATTCTATAGTGAAACTCTCTTTCCGAAATCAAAAATAATGTGTGACTCAAAGGTAAAAAATGCATAAATTACTTTCACCAAAGTAATAGCTAACTAATACTACAAGATTATTTACTGATGTATTTTTCTCCATGTTAACTTGTTTAACATCAATTTTAAAACAAGTCTCAGAATGAAAAACAAAGCTCTCCATTTTAAAATACCAAATCCATCAGAGTTGAGGAGACAAAGTGATGAGGAGAAATAGTGCACGTTTTTATAGTTTTGCCAACAGTAAAAGACGGGGCATCAGAGACTTCATTCCACATGAATGGAATTTATGAATTTTGAAAGTCATAAGAAAAAACAGGAGTTTGGAGAACATTATCCACTCCTTGCCATGTGAGAATCCATGTCCTTCTCTCCATATTTGCCAAGCAAAGACTGCACACCTGATAACTATTAAGAATGATCAATGAAAACCCAGATCAGACTTGAGGACAAGCCTTACCTGTCATGACCACTCTAATGGAAATCACTCCTCAACTTAGCAATTCTTTTATTTTGGGTTGAGGACAAGCAAAAAGGACAGCAGGAAGAGCCGCCATGTTTATGTTTCAGAGATATAAGAAGGTATGCATTCAACTACGCTATTAAATCTTTGTGGCACAATTTATTTCCATGTATTGAAATCCAAATTACCAGTGCTGTTGGTTACACAGCTCTGGTCGACACTGTGCCACAAAATTGAATTTTGTTCCAGGTGCAAGACTAAATTTTTCTTGTTGTTGAACTGGTCTACCATAAAGACTTATAGATTTGAAGTAAAGTGGATTTCATAGGATTCAGATCAATTTCTCTTCCTCTTATATTTTTTAAAGCCTTAGTAATATTGAAGATGGACACAAGAAAGAGGTTGGGAAAATGCACCTTCAGCTTATACAGACGTGAAGGGAAACTCATTATTTCTTTGAAGTTATTAAAATCTCTTATTAAATCATACCTGGCTTTGCATATGCTTTGAGAATAAAAAAGAATCATTCCAAATTTCAAGTAAACCCCAGTAGAAATTAGGATATGGGTAAGGTAAAAAGATTGCTTAATTTTAAATAATTTCTGCTTGATAAAATGCTATTTTCAGTACAATGTTACCTGTTACTTGTACCTCACCTTTGAAATAGAACAAATCACTATCCTTATCATAGCTGGGCTTAAAATGCAGCCTGTAGAATACACTTTTCTCCAGAAGTAATGCAAAAAAGCTATGGAAACAGTTGGAGAGTATTTTATTTAACAACAATACAAGAGTGCTGATAATCTGGAGTATCAGGTCCATCTGTAAATTTCCCTAATTTGCCATCTTTCCCTAATACTACCAGTATTGTGATAATGCCACACACTCTTGAGTACCTGCTAATGCCAGACACAGGGACTACCAATCATGAATAGAGAGATGAACTAACACAGTCCTGAAAGTCTGTGGACTGTAGCGTTGTTGCAACAGACCTCCAACTTCAGTCATCTCACAGTGTGTACTCGTGACAGTCCAGGAGAGACATCAATTTAGATGATGTGTGTCTAATCTATTAGGTTAATTCCTTTCCATGGAATATTGCTTTTCTATATATGTTTTCAAAATAATTTTCATAGACAAAAGTTTGCTATTTTATTGCCCAACACTGAAAACCTGGAAGCTATTTTTTTTCTTTTAAGATAGCAATTTAGAGATGAAGAAACTGAAGCATTCTCAAGTATGAATAATTACAGCGAGTAATTTTACCAAAATTGTTACCTAACAAGCAAGCATAAAGTAAAAACAGATTGCATCAAATGATAATTTCTGATAAAAATAAGAATACTTTGTATTCATGTAACAGCCATATATCATTAATCCAAAGCATTTTGATGACTATTTGCAACATCTCTTAAGGTGACTGAGTAGCTACATCATGGGTTTAGTGGCTATGTGAAAATACTCAGATTTTAATCCACATTGAGCAGTGTGCCAATGGAGGAGAGTCTACACTTCTTATTTGAAATCCTTATTACTTTCCTGGACTGTATAGCTCACACAGGAAGTATGTACTGAATAGACACAGTAAATGCTCTCAATATTGCAGTTTCTCTAATAAGAAACATCAATATGTTAACCAAAATAGGATACAACATGTAAGAATCTTAACTAAATATCTAAAGTAGGAATTGCAGTAGTTCTTTCCTTATTTTGCATTTAAATATTTTGAAAATTATTTTGTAATTTTACATTATGTCTCTATCATACTGACAAAATGTCTCTAT
Organism: Avahi laniger; assembly: GCA_963575035.1. Lineage (NCBI taxonomy): Eukaryota > Metazoa > Chordata > Mammalia > Primates > Indriidae > Avahi > Avahi laniger. Next base: position 23,701 of record CAUYSK010054617.1, read on the forward strand.
TGTTAAATAGACTGGATTATATGAAATATAAACTCTTGGTCTAGACTTTGAAGGTTCTTTCCTTTGAGTTTACCATGCCTTTTCAACCTTAATTTCTAAAGCTCCTCACTAAGTTTTCACTAGAGAAGGGTTATCTTAAAAACCTGAGCAGAGCTTTCTTTAGTTATTTCTATATTGTTAGCACCTAGCACAGCTGATCCATGGTATTATACTTTGTTGAAACAAAATAAACACAATTCCATTTGAATCAGGCTGGTCTGCACTCTATGAATCCTGTCTGTTAATTTTGCATTATGTATTGGGAATATGTTTCTCTCCTCATCCTGCTTACTTTTCCATTCCTTTTTGTAAATTTCATTTCCAGCAACAATTTATTCTCCAATACTCATTAGTTTCCATTTTATTATAATTCATCCTTTTAAACATATAATTGTCAAATATTTATCCAGTGCTAGTCCAAGTTCCACGTTAGATGAATTGTGGATCCAAGACTTGAGAAGCTTGTTTATTCTACCCATCTTAGTGTTTCAATCACATTGTGGTGTCTTGATCACTAATGTTATGCGTGTGTGTGTGTGTGTGTGTGTGTGTGTGTGTGCTTTCATCCCCTCACTAGATCACAAGCAACCAGAGATTAAGGAACAGGGTCCTATTCTTACTTAGCATCTCTGGGTACCTAGCTCAACTGCTAAAGAGAGGAAATGTTCAATAAGCTTATCTAGTGATTGAATTCTCTTCTAAGTTCTAAGATGTATTTGGAAGTTTATCACACTGTAAAAATAAATTCAAAATTGGACACTAAGTATGATCCATCTATTAATTATCATATTCGCTCCCATATTTCTCTGCTGTTTTCACTATAATTTGGAGAATGGGAATCTGGCCAGCATCTGGATTTTCCACCTTTGGTAACCCTCATTAATCTTTGTGATTATGGTCCTCGTTTACTAGAAGCATCCAAAATTATACCACAATTACTAAAGATATTAATTGGAAATTGAATCTTTTTCCTTGTCTGCAAGGCATTAATAGCTTAGATACAGAATTACTTTCAGGGTAGCCACAGGGTCTCAGAAAAGGACCAAAAATAGAAGAAAGAAATGTGCAAGTAATCAAAGAAGAATATTTACATGTATAGGTTTCTCTTATTTTTAGAGTCAGATCCAGACCTTAGACAAAACTTTGTCCCAGAGGAAAATGATGAGGAAGAGGCTACCATTCCAGATTTTGGTATCCAGTTTCCTAAGAGTTGAAGTTCTCCTGGAGACCACCTTGTCCTAACTCAGGCAACCCAAGGATGAAACAGAGATATGAGGAAAAGGATGCTGTATATAGGAACAGCTGAGCTGGGAGTAAACAACAGGTGCATTCTTGCTTTCATTTTCTTTCTCTCCAGCCAGTGACAGCCACCACCACAGCTTTTATTTACCTTTGGCAGGCCTAATGAGGATATTATGTTCTTAAAAGTTTTCTTGGTTAAGCACAGTGGCTCACACCTGTAATCCTAGCACTCTGGGAGACTGAGGCTGGAGGACAGCTTGAGGTCAGGAGTTCAAGACCAGCCTGAGCAAGAGTGAGACCTCGACTCTACTAAAAATAGAAAAAATTAACTGGGTATTATGGTGCATGCCTGTAGTCCCAGCTCTTCCAGAGGCTGAGGCAGGAGGATCTCCTTTTTTTTTTTTTTTTTTTTTTAGACAGAGTCTCACTTTGTTGCCCTGGCTAGAGTGAGTGCCATGGCGTCAGCCTAGCTCACAGCAACCTAAGACTCCTGGGCTCAAGCAATCCTCCTGCCTCAGCCTCCCCAGTAGCTGGGACTACAGGCATGCACCACCATGCCCAGCTAATTTTTTCTATATACTTTTAGCTGTCAAATTAATTTCTTTCTATTTTTGGTAGAGATGGGGTCTCGCTCTTGCTCAGGCTGGTCTCGAACTCCTGAGCTCAAATGATCCGCCCGCCTCGGCCTCCCAGAGTGCTAGGATTACAGGCGTGAGCCACCGAATTTGTGTATCTTTTTTAGAGAAATGTCTATTCAGATCCTTTGCCCATTCTTTAATTGTTATTAGGTTTTTTGCTGTTGAGTTCCTTGCATATCTGGATATTAGACCTTAAAAATTACTCTCAATCATACCATTTGTTGAATGCTTATTATATCCTAGGAATTTGCTAAGTCTCCTGAATATATTATTTATTTCTTAGACCCTATGAGGAATTTTTATTTCGATTTTACTGAGCAAACTGAGGCGTGGTAGAAGAAATTAGGCAAATTCCCCAAAATTATATACCTGGTAAGTGTCAGAGGTAGGATTTAAACCCAGATCTGTCTGATCCCAAAGCCTGTTCCTTAACCATTATGTGGCACGGCATCTCTAGATAAATACAAACGTAAATGAACTAGGTAGTTTACATATGTAATCCCACTGAATTCTTTAGCAGTCACGTGAGGGGGTGTTGTGCCTATTTTGTAGGTGAGGAAAGATGCGTTTGATCTCCAGCTTGTTTGATGCCAAGCTCATTGCACAATTCCGCCTCCTGTTGCTGCGTCTCCGCCTCATTTGGCTGCGTGAGTTTCCCCAGTCAGGTGCTCACAGTTCATTAAATAATGGACACTCGGTGCTCATGAAACCCTTGTCGAATGAGTGCATGAGTCATGCGCTTCCGCGCGTGCTCTGGAGGGCAGACGTGCAGAGCTGCTGGGAAAGTAAGTTGGTGTCTGCGTTCTGTTTAGCACACATTAGCCCCCTTGAGCAAGGTGGACTCTGTGGACTGAAAGCTTGCGTTTCTGAGCTCTGGACCATTGCGCGGACTAACGCAATGTCCACTGTGCGGGGCTGTCTGGCTGCCCAGCTGGCCTCCCTCTGTGCCCCCGCCCCCAGCTTTTAAAACTGCAAAGTTACTTACTCAGGTTCCTGTCTCCGCTACTTGAAGACGGGCTGCAGGGCATATGCGTCATTTTTCTCCCAGCCCTCGCCTGTCACAGAGGTCCGCATAGAGCAGACATTCAAAGCTGCTGGAAGGGAACCAAAGGTTATCTGGTGAGTTCAGAGGTGGTGCTAACTTGAGGGTTGTGTCCTCAACTGTAGTAGTCTAACACATCCATAGCAATAAACATTGCTGTGCTAGGCAGTGAGGATGCGGTCCTGCCTACGTCGCAGACCCTGCCCAGGGAGGTCACCGGTAAACAAGTGGAGACTAATATCTGCTTGAGGGATACCCCACTGAAGCTTGCCCTCCTCTGTGAAATCTCCGACCCGCTGGGCAGGATGTCTCCCACCTTTGAGACCTGCCCAGCCCCCACCCGGTCCGCATGTGGCGTTCAGGCCACGCTGTTGTAGTTGCCTGTTTCCTCACTCAGTTCCATCTTCCTCAGTGGGCCAGGCAACCTGAGGGCAGCGGCCTTGTGCAGGAGGAGAACAAAGGAATCAGAACTTTGGTCGAGGAATAGGAGCCTTCCTTTCTGAAAAGGACAGTGGCAGGAAGCAGCGATGGCTCTGGGGAAACGATGAGGCGCCCAGGTGGGGTTTTGCTGGGGACTGACGTAGTGTCTTCCTCCTCCCAAGTACGAGGCTGTGACCCCCAGCAGGGTCTCTCCTGTGTTATGCCAATTCTGGAAAGAGAGGAAATGCAGAGTGGTACCAATTCTGCCCTGGTGTTGTCCGCATGCAGCAGATGATGGAGGGATGCGGATGAATCCAGGCCCCACCGTGGGACTGGTTTTGTTGCCACCCCAACGCTGCCACACACAGCTCCCCAGTACAGGACGGCAACTCCACGCTCGCCTCGATCCTTTCTTCAGGGAAGCGAGGTGCGTGGTCATTGAACGGGATCCTCCCTGTGTGATGCTAGGGCAACAGGAAAGGCGTTGCCGGGTGACAAAAGTGCTGGGGGGACGGGGGCTGCCACATGCGGTGGCTGTCCTGCCCAAGACCCCAGGCTTCCCGCTTTCACTCCCGACAGCCATTTGCAAACCTTCCTGAGGGAGCATCTTCACTGGCGCGCCCCACCCCCACCCCTCAGACACTGGCCTCTTTAGTTGTGAATCTGGCACATTTTGTCCACCCAGGGGAAGCCTCCGCAAGCCGGGGGTTAGCTCCCGATCGAGGACGGGCTGTGGGGAGTGGGCCCGTCGTCAGGGCGAGGCCCACACGGCCAGGAGCAAGGCTCCTCAGGTTCTCAGCGCTGGGTCACCTGCTGCTTTGGGTAGAGGTGTTATCTAGGTCAGGTTTTTAGTACAGATAGCTCCGGCTGCATTCTGGGCTCTGTACTTAAGGGAAGCCTATCCTACTTACCGTGCGTGGCCTGGTTTCCCTAAGGCAGGTTCTCAAAGATGAGTGAACATCAGAGCCCTGGAGGGCTTGTTAAAGCAAGATTGCTGGGCCCTGAATCACCCCATGTCCGATTCAGTAGGTCTGGGTGGGACTGAGAATTTAGATTTTTGGCAGATTCTCAGGGGAAGCGAAACAGGTGCTGCTGGTCCCAGGTCTGCACTTTGCCTTAAGGCCAGGGGAGCCCTTGACTTTGGAACCCAGATACCCTCCCTCACCTCTGCATAGTCTCAGTAGCTTTCTTGAGAGATAGTCCGGGTGTCCTAATTCAGGCAGTCTGTCTGTGAATCAAAATAAGTAAAGAACAAAATCTCCACCCGCTGGGTCCGATGGTGAGGTCGTGGGACTGGCACTGTGGATCGTGCCCGTTAGAACTGCTGACCGGGCCTGACACCCGTGCCTGCTCACTGGCCTCCTCCACCCCGGGAGGTGGCGAGTGTGCATGTTACCCCTCATTTCATGGGTGAGGAAGCCGAGGTTCAGAGACATGGCTTAGCTACAATTTGGGGGTCAGGACACCTCCCAGCCTCAGGGCTGTTTCCACTGCATAGGGACTAGTAATCCCTTTCGGTGCATCCAGGTTCTAGAAGTTTGCTCTAGTACCTTTGCTCTAATGTTCTGTTTTTTAGCCATGTCAGAGGGGAAGCAGGATCCAAGGGCTAATCTGGTAGCTAAGACAGGATATCCACGTGCCCTAGGATGTCTGCTCGGGCGTGTGGTCTCCAAACCAGTGAGGATACATTTTCCTTTGTGTCTGCCATTCGTTGTCATTAATCAGCCACTGTGCATCCTGCCCAGGGCTGAACCAGACATTAGAGAGGCAGATGGGCCCCCGGAGGTGGGGCTTATTTTGTTTATGAGCCAGCATTGAAAAACTTGGGAGATTTCACCTAAAAATGCAGGTTTCTAGTTCCTTGAGAAATTGGAAGGCTTCGCACTCTAGGACACATTCCTACATGGTAGCTCTTCCAGGAGCTGAGTCCTGGCTGACCATTCAGAGCCTAAGATGGGGCCTGAGTGCTCATGGACATGAGCCGCTGTCCCCCAATCCAGGTGTTTGCATGTTCTGCCCTCCCCGATCCAGGGGTGCAGGTGCACACATGCTGCCCTGCCACTCACCGTGGCTTGCCTCACCTCTGTGTTCCTCTTCCCTCATCCATTCACCCACCCATTCATTCATCCGACCAACGTATATCGCATGCCCTCTATGCAACCCAGATTACCCCAAATTTCGGATACGGCCCTTTCTCATCATCCGCTGTGGGAGACAAGACTCCTAAAGCTTCAGCCAGTGTCCCAGTGGCAGCTCGAGTTTGTCAGGCACTGACGAGATGGTTCAGTGGCCTCGGTGCTTCACGTACATGAATCTGCTTAATCCTCACCACAGCTCTTTGAGGAGATTCTATTGCTACTCCACTTTGTGGGTGAGGAAACCGAGGCACAGAGAGGTTATGCAGTTGGCCAGGATTGAGAGGGGAGCAGAGCTGGTGTGTGGACATGGGGTCGGGGCCAGCGGAGACAGGACAATCCGTGCCAGGTTTTTGGGTGACGTTTGGCAAGCTGATTCTCTTCTCATCAGTCCTCGAGGTGGACAGTCCGAAACTAACCTTTATCTTGGCCACTCGCGTGAAACCGAGTCCTCAGGTCATTTATATTCCCCACATGAGGGAGAACAGGCCACACTGCTGCTCTGCCAGCTTCCCAGCGTGATTGCAGGGGCTCAGGTGTGATGTATAAAAAATCCAATAATCTTCTTTACCTGGAAGTGATGTTTCTAAACTTCCATTTAAACAAGATCGGATCCATATTTAGGGTCGATTTCCTGGGTTTCTTGTTTTGTTCTCTACTAGATGGAAGAACCTTCCAGAAACCATAACAACGCACTCTAAATAACCTTTATTTTGTGGTACTGATTTATCTAAGTAAATATAGTTAGCACCAGATGGGACTGTGGCAATGTAGAATTTTTAACGAAAAACTGGATTCATTTTGAATTTCCTTAAATTAGGTGAGATTTTCTTCCCCCTTGGGCGATGAACTCCCACATTCAATATTCCTGGCACGACATTTGGTGCTGTTATACTTGGTAAGTAAAGCTCAGCTATTCTGAGCTTTATGTGTCAGAAGTCTGTGCTCAGAAATCCTTTTTCAGTTCAGCTCATAAAGGCTGCTTGTATGTTTGGGTATTTCATGCGGAAAGAAGTCTCCCAGGCTAAGCAGCTCACATTCCATGCTCTCTTGCTAGGCATCTGCAAAGTTCATAGCTATTTTTAACACACACCTTTGCTGCTTTAAAATCACAGTCAGAATTTAAAGCCATGACTGGTCTATTCCCTTAGCACGATGTTTTCCAGGTTCATTCCTTATGCTAAGGAAAGTAAGCCAGTCACAGAGTGGGACAAATACTGTAGGGTTCCACTTATATGAGGTCCCTGGAGCAGTCAAATTCAGAGACAGAGAGAAGACTGGTGGGTGCCAGAGGCTGGAGGACAGAGGGAGTGGGGAGTTGTGGTTCAATGTCAGAGTTTCGGTTTTACAAGATGAAAAACGTTCTGGAGATGGATGGTGGTGATAGTTGCACAATAATGTAAATGTTCTTAATGCCACTGAACTGTACACTTAAAAATTGTTAAAATGGTAGATTTTATGTTATATGTATTTTTCCATAATAAAAAAATAACAATCCTACAATAATAGCCTAAGTGACTATACCCAAATATATATAAAATAATAGTCAGATGAGGTGGTACAAACCTGTAATCCCTGCTACTTGAGAGGCTGAAGCAGGAGGATCGTTTGAGCCCAGGAGATTGAGGCTGCAGTGAGCGATGATCGTGCCTGTGAATAGCCAGTGCACTCCAGCCTGGGCAACACAGTGAGACCATGTCTCAAAAAAAAAAAAAAAAAAGCAGATAACAAATATATACAAAATAATGGTAAATATTTAAAAACTCACACTTCTGCAATTACATATGAATAGCAAATATTACTAATAATCATGTATGTATGAATATATTAATATGAAATTTGTTTTCTGTTTGTATCTTTCTAGATTTTTCAAATTAAAAAGTTTCTTGGCAAATAGAAATAATTTTAGCTCTCCAGATTACTAACTCTGTGACTTTGAGCACATCATTTTAGCATTTTGAGCTATTATTATCTGTGCAATGGGAATGATAATACTCTATAGGGTTACTCCCCACCCGCAAATTTTTTAAAGCTATGAAATTTACTCAGCAACACAAGTAAAAACCAGTCAATCAAGATCACCTCTCGGTAGGGTTTAAGTGCAGTGTTGGAAATCCCTCAGCCCCAAAGAGCAGGAGTCCTGAACCCAAGTCCTTCTGAGGTCAGGCAGGTGACAGCAAAGAGTGAAGCAGACTGGGGGAGGCACTAGGCAGGGACTGTGGCAAACGGGGGAGCCCCAATCTAAAGGCATTTACATTCAATTAAGAAAAAAATCCAAAACAGAAACTCCATGTAGTTAACAAAACATTAAGGGGTGTGTCTGACCATTGGGCCACCAGTTTGCAATTTCTGCTTTACAGTGAGAGACTCTTAGGTCTGGAGGGGGACAGGGGAGACCTTTTGGTCCCAACTCCTACTTTTCAGAAGAGAAACTGTGACTAAGATATGAACTGCTTTAGGAAGAGCCCGGAGAGAGTCTGGGTCTTAGACAACGATTTCAGGGATCTATCCTACCTCACTGCTAGCTAGAAATACGTTTTTTAAAAATTTTTTTCAGATAGTATATTCTTCCAAGTTCAAATTTGAATCTTTTTTTTTAAACATAGATAACATAGGTAGATTTGTTTAATGTCATCTTACTGCTCAGATCAGGCTGGAGTGCAATGGTGCTATCATAGCTCACTGCAGCCTCCAACTCCTGGGCTCAAGCGATCCTCCTGCCTAGATCTCCCACAGTGCTGGGACTACAGGCACCAATGCACCCACTCCTGGTACTTTTCTATTTTAATAATAGCTGCCACTTCCCAATGAAACCCAATGTTCGACATTTAGCGGAAATTTTGACATGCGCACTGTGTGCCTACTGGCCTTTTACAACTGCACTTACGATATTTTTATTTGGTTCTTTGGATTAAAATGCCAAAGGAATTTATTTGTGAACATTATTGTGACTCTGATTCTGTTGGCCTTCTGTCCGATTTAATATGTCCTGAGAAAGACGAGTATCTTCCCTTTGGCTCTCAGGTTGTTAACACCGACTGTGAGAATTTAGATTGTACAGTAGAACTCTAACCCAGGGGCGCGAACTGGCAGACCTGGTATGGACACGGCCCCCGCGGTTGTGTCTTGTTTGGCCAGCACTATGCTTAAAATACCTTTTTTTTCTGGAATGACACGCCTTTGGGCGTTGTGTGCTGGCGGCGAGGGGGAGCCCTGCACGTTCCCCACCCCCCCTCAGTGTTGTCCTCCTCTTTCAAACTCCTGCAGCCTGTCCCTGGCCAGTGGAGGCCTGTGTGGTTGTGACTGGTCTCACCCAAGGGGAGTCACAGTGCGGTGCTATCTAAGTGAGGCTCTCCAGGAGATGCACACAGAGGTCAAGAGTGAGAGCTGGAAACTTCCATGTCAGCTGACATTGCCAGGAGAGCCACGAGTCACTGGGCAGGGCACGGACCATCGAGCTGCTCTAACGCCCGTGCTGCTGCCTCCTGGATGTGTGCCCGGTGCCTCGGGCCCTTCAGCCCGGAACCTGACGACGAGTCCCAGGCGAGCGGCAAAGGAGACCTCTAGATATTTAGGGCTGGAATTTGCAAACTTCCAGCCCAGTGCAACCCGGCCAGCGTTGCTGGAGAACACCCCTCGGCCCAGCCCTGCGGGGGCCTCCGCGGGAGCGATAACCACACATCAGCCGCCCCCGCGGATTCGGCGCGGGCCAGCGGGCGGGTTCTGAGCAGGGCTCTTCCCCCGCTGGACGGTGGAGTCCGCGTGACCAGCACAGCCTCCGCTCCGACGCGGGAGCATCTCCCGCTTTGCTTGGCACTTGCCCATGTTAGCACCGAAAGTCCACTGGGGAACCCCTTCGTCCCAAGCAAAGTGGAAAAGGTAGTCACCCTGGGCAGGGGCACGAGTTTTACCTAAATTGTTTGGTATAACATAAAGTGGAATGAAAAAACATGAGGAGAACAAAAGTGGAATTAAAAAAAAACACGGGGCCAAAAGAACCATCCAGACCAAACCCTCCAGGCGCGTCGCCACCAAGGGGTCAAATCAGTTTGTTGGGGCCAGAAGAGCATTTTTAAAAGTTTTTATTTTTTATGCTTTAGAGCAGTTTCAGTTTTGCAGGAAGATTGAGTGGACGGTAGAAGTCTCCCACAGACCCTGCCCGCCGCGTGCACAGCCCCCCGTTATCCACACCCCCAGAGTGGCACACGTGTTGCAATCAATGAACCTGCTTGGACACACTGTGGTCCCCTGGAGTCCACAGCTGACAGAGTGTGGGTGGCGTACAGTCTACGCAGCAAACGGAGCAGACTAGACTGGGTCAGGGTACTGTGCCCGCGTGACGGGGAGTGCAGCGTGTTCTGCGACACGTGTTGTTTCGGTTACATATTTGCATCTGAGTGCTGGTTGTCGTGTGAATTTCTTCCCTGACTGTGGGTTGTGGTGACACAAGGCCAGAGAGGTCACCTGGGAGTTCGAGGGACAGAGAGGCAGTGAGGTGAGAGGTGAAGGAGAGCCCAGAGGGGGCTTTCTGGGCTCAGGGCCTGCCGTGGGAGAGGCCCAGAGCACGGGTGCAGGCACGAGGGGTGGCCCAGGGGAGACCTTGGACTTCCTCCGTGGGCGTGGTGGAGCCACAGAAGGTGAGGAGGGCTGGGTTTGGCTCCTGCTGTCCTGCCTACTGGGTGGGCAGTGCCCGGCACATGCTAGAGCTCTCCTTCCCTCTGGTTCCCGGCAGTGAGACAGGGACAGTGATGGTTCCCACCTGGGCGGGTTGGTTTGGGTGTCAGGTGAGCAAGCCCTTGGCACCAAGCCGGAAGCATAGGAGGAAGCAGTAATTTAGCTGTTGTTACAGTCGTTTGGGGGAAATAGCTCAGGATGTCTGAACCAGCTGGAGCCAGCACGGTGAGGGTGGGAGATGCTGAGAGCCTGACGTTTTTCGGAATGGCCATTCTTTAACGTTTTGCTTCAAGGGAAGTGCGCCCACAGCACCACTGTGCTCGAGGCCCTGACTTGGTTTACAGCACAGAGGTTTAATTTGCAGCACACTGCCCTGGGGGCAGGGGAGGGATGGCACTGTAAATGTCTGTGGCTCTGGGAGACTCGGCAAGACCCTGGGCCTCCCGCTGAGGAGCACCAGGCCGCAGGTGTTGGCTCTCCCTATCCAGCTGGGTTCCCCAGGGTGGTCCCACCACTGTGTCCGGAATGCCTGCAGGTATTGCCCCTCTGAACCCCTTCATCTACACCTGGGGAGAGCCCGCCCACTTGTGTTTAAACCCATGGGACACAAAGAGATGCTCCTCACTGGGACCCCCATCCCACTCTTACCGCCCCCCACCTTGCTAAGCCCTATTTTTGGTACCTGTCTATTGACTGGCTTTAGGGAGCCCCCCACGCCTGCTTGGTAGCTTTTAGCTATTCCTTGGGAAAACACAAACACCAGTGGCCCTCCTCGCCTGAACAATAGAATTTGCTGCGTGTAGAGACCTAGGCCTTTAAAACAAAAGAGCCCATGCACCACGCTTCCTTCCGTGGGCGGGCGGGGGTGCCCTCCACGCTCTTCCCCACCGGAGGAAACAAGCCCCGACCTCAGCAGGTCCCTCTGCTCCCTGTGTGCACACGCCCTTCCTCGCCAGAGTAGTGGCTCTTTGTGACAGGCCACTGCACAATTGCTGTGCCCAGGGCGTTTTCCTGTCCCCATCAGCTGCTGAGTGATGAGAACCAGAATCAGTGATGGGGACTGCGTGACCCTAGTAAATGGCCCTTGGAAACTTCCTACTCACACAGCCGTGCAAAATCGCCACCTGCTCTTTCGCCGTCTCAGTATGAGATCGAGGGGAGGTGATGCCATCCCCCAGGGTATCCTGTACTGTCATCAGCTTTTCATTTGTCCAGCCACACACCTCAAGGACCTCCCTGCCATGCCGTGCCAGACCCCGTGCCTCCGAGAGAACCAACAATTACAATGCAACGTGACAACTGGTGGATCAGAAACGCCTGGATTCAGAGAAGCCCGGTGCTTTGTGGGCTGGGGTGGCAGGAAGAGTCCCAGCGCAGCGGCCCTGCCTGGCTCTGGCTCTGCGACATGGTTGTGGGAAGAGGGGAACTGGCGCCCGTCTGGGGTGCACATGTGACAGCGGGCGGCGCGAGGGCGCAGACTGCAGCTGGGGAAAATGAGCAGCCCGGGCTGGCTGCGGGTGTGTCCTGGGGGAGATGGGCCCAGGTCCTTGTGGGACGCTGCGCTGGCTGAGAAGGAAGTTTATGCTGTGTTTTAGCCACTGCTTTTGATTAGTTAAGGTGATCACTGTTTATTAGCCACCTCCTGTGTGCAGGCCCTGCGCACAGTGACAGGCCAGACTGGCGTGGTCCTTGCTCTCGTGGCACGTGTGACTGGGCAGCGTGGACAGAGGCAGCCAGGGGCCAGGATGAGCAAGTCTGAGAGATGCTGAGCATTTTTTAAATGCTTTATTGTCATTGGTATATATTCTCTGATAAAGGAAGTATCTGTTCAAATCTTTTAACCATTTAAAACAGTTGTGGTGTTTGTTTTCTTACTGAGTTCTTTATATCTTCCAGATATAATTTGTTGTGTTTTACTTTGTCCCTCTTCAGGACTTGGTGTGCTTTTTCAAGATGAGGACTTAAATCCTTCTTCTGTCTGGAAAGTTTTATTATTTCTTTTCCTCACCTCTACTTTCCCCTTTCGGCATCCTCAGCAGAGGAAGGATGGCAGTCCCTCAGCTCTTCTTTCCCACGTGCATCTGCCAGCCCCGTTGAGTGAGGCTCCTGCCGGTGCCCAAGACTCACCAGTGGACAAAACAGCTGGGGCGGCAGACGCGTGACTCAGTGCGCTGTGGTGTCTGGTAGCAGGGGCCGCTGCTATGGAGGAAGCGGAACAGGAAAGCGGACGGAGCCTGGGCTGGGAGCAGGGTGGCGGGCGCCGTCCCCGGGCAGGCGCAAGGATGTGGAGATCGTCCAGTCGGAACAGAACGGGACCAGGCGTGAGTGTGGGGGTGGAGGCGGGAGGCCTGTGCCACCACCGGGTGAGGAATGGTGGCAGCGTGGACTGAAGTGTGGGCAGCTGGTCTCTGCATCCATCTAGGCCCTTTGAGAAACATCTGGTATTAAAAGAAAACTTTTGGGGGAACATTGGGGGAAATGCCTCCGAGGGGCCGATGGGGAGGGGGCTGCAGAGGGTGGAGAAAGCTGTGGGACAGCGAGCACTGCAAATCTGGCTTGGGGGACAGTCCAGCAAGGCTACTGGGGAACCCCATCTCCTGGGAAGGGCCCTGCCCGGGTACCCTTGCTGTGCAGGGTCGCTGCTGGGAGCAGCCCATGGGGAAGCGAGTGTTCCAGAGCTTGCACCTGGGAGCCTGGGCCAACGGTGCTCCTGGAACTGGGGATCAGGGAGGCGCATTCTCATGGCTGACACCCTCTCCAGGCGTGACTGGCAAGAACTGTCACCTCCCCTCACCTCAGTGGCGACAGGTGAAATGTCAAAGGGAACAGTGACTCTAACTGACGTGTTTGGGGTACCTCCCCACTTCCTCACGCTCTTGTCTTTTGTTTCGGGAGCGGGGTGGTCAGGCCACCGTGTTATGACATTGGGTTAAATGGAAGATGATTCTATTGCTACAATGTAGGTCTCTGCAGAGACAGGATGGAAAATCAGGCCACGAGGACGAGGAGAGAATGTAGGTTAAAGTTTAAAACACACATCTTTCTGTTCCATGAGTCAGCCTTGAGCTGGAGAGAGGCACTCCGGGTGACCCTGACTGCCCAGGGGCTGTAGCCTTTGAATGGTCCTGATACCATTGTCCCCAAGAAAGAGCAGCCTGAATTTGCCTTCAAGCTTTTATGCTTTTAAGCAACATTTAAATTCATCCCTGTACACCCTTGACTGCCTGGGAAACATCCTAATTCAAGCTGAGAATCTGGGTCAGCTGTTTATAAGAATAGTATTCGCTGAATGAAACTGGCGGCCTCGACAGCGGGTGACTTCTTGGGAGGTGGCAGGGGGTGGACACGGGTAGGGATCTGGCCATGAGCTCATGCGTTTGACGTGTGGTTTGTGCTGCGCTGGTATTTCTGTTCTCAGGCTGGTGTTGACTGAGCCTTGCAACTTCCGTGGTCACACAGGGGAAAGGCAGCCACACGGCGTGGCTCGTGGGAAGGCTCCTCCTGCGGACAAGGTGGTGACGGCAGGAGCTACAGTTACCTGTAGCACAGGTGACTTGGCCACCATGTGCAGCTCCATGGCCTGCCCCACCGCTGCCTCTAGCACAGACACACACGTAGACCCGCACACAGGAGTGTTTGAGACTGGCTGGGAGTTTCTCCGCGGTGGTTTTGGGTGAGTGGAGCCCTGTGCTCTTGCTCTGGGCTGGGCTCTGAGACTCTGGGTTCCAAAGACAGTGACTTCTTTGTCTTTTTAAGCTCCAGCGCCCGGCTCAGTGGCTGGTGTTTTGGGTGACTTAATACACATGTGTGCAACAAGTGAAGGAGAGAGCAATCTTTACAAAATCTGTGAATGCCGAGACAGCGGTTAAGAATGCCACGGTCCTGCGGGTTACTTTGCAGATGGTAAGCGAGGCCCTGGGAGGAAACTGTGCACCCGGAGCTGGTCACTGACGTTCCTGGTGCAGCTACCACAAGGCCCAAGGGCTCCCAGGCAGAAGCTTCGCCCACCTGGCGTTTCTTTCTTCTGAATGAGAAGTAGAGGCTGTCCCTGGATCCTTGCTTTCCGAATTTTTCCACTGACCTCAGGGGAGAAGGGCCTGTTGAGCCGCGGGAAAGGGGAGGCTACATCCGGCCCTGAGGCCTCCCAGCAAAGCAGCCCCACGTGGAGGGCTCTTTGGCTCCTGGCGGGAGGCTTCACTTATTTGAGCTCAACCCCTTCTCTACTGTTATTGTCTTCAAATACTCAGTATTTTGATACCCAAGTGTGTGTGTGTGTCTCCTCGCATGGAGTCATTTGGCCTCAGTAACATCTTTACTTAGCCGGGCTCGTGCCAGCCAGTCCCACCTCCTTTTGTTTTGGAGTATAAGCCTATCACAGACATCTCAAAAAGGAAGGTTATTTTCTGGCCAGATGCGGTGACTTACACCTGTGGTCCCAGCACTTTGAGAGGCCAAGGTGGGAGGATCGCTTGAGGCCAGGAGTTTGAGATCAGCCTGGGCAACATAGTGAGAGCCTGGCTCTATAAAAAATAAAAATATTAGCCAGGCGTGGTGGTGCCCATCTGTAGGCCCAGCTACTCGGGAGGCTGAGGCGGGAGGCTCGCTAGAGCCCAGGAGTTCCAGGCTGCGGTGAGCTATGATGGTGCCACTGCACTCCAGCCTGGGTGACAGAGCAAGACTAAAACAGTCATTTTTTTAAGTAACCACAGCGCGCTCCATGCACCTTACCACACTGACAGCCATTCCTTCCCCTCAGCGTCATCGCTAGCTGTCTGAGTCCAGAGAACTCTACGATGTTTATGTTTAAACCATTTTAGAAATACAGGCACACCTCGTTTTATTGCACCTCACTGAATTGTGTTTCACAGAGAGTGTATTTTTTACAAATTGA
Source organism: Avahi laniger (assembly GCA_963575035.1). Taxonomy (NCBI): domain Eukaryota; kingdom Metazoa; phylum Chordata; class Mammalia; order Primates; family Indriidae; genus Avahi; species Avahi laniger. The sequence goes on from CAUYSK010054617.1 coordinate 38,782, forward strand.
AAGTTTGTGGCAACCCTGTGTTGAGCGAGTCTATCATTTCTCCAAGAGCATGTGCTCACTTCATGTGTCTGTGTCACAATTTGGTAATGCTCACCAGATTTCAAACTTTTTCATTATTATTGCATCTGTTTTGGTGATCAGTGATCTGTGATGTCACCATTATGATTGTTTTAGGGTGCCACTAACCGTGCCCATGTAAGACAGCAAACTTAACCAGTAAGCATGTGTTCTGCCCGCTCCACTGGCCTGCCCTGCCCCCACTTCTCTCCTCCTCCTCAGGCGTCCTGTGTGTTCCCTGACACACAGCAATATCCGAATTAGGCCAATTAATAACCCTGCGATGGTCGCTAAGTGTCCAGTGAAAGGCGGAGGCACACATCTCCCTCTGTAAATGAAGAGCTAGACACAGGGAGGCTGAGAGGACTGCTCGAGCCCAGGAGTTAGGGCTGCAGTGAGCTGTGATCAGGCCACTGCATTCCAGCCTGGGCCACAGAGCAAGACCCTGTCTCTAAAAAAAACCAAAAACCAAAAAAAAAAACCTAGAAATCATTAAGTGTACTGAAGAAGACACGTTGGAAGCTGAGATGGGCTGAAAACTAGGCCTCTGGCACCAGTTAGCCAAGTTGTAAACGCAAAGGAAAACTTCTTGAAGGAATTAGAAATGCTACTCTAGTGAACACACAGATAATAAGAAAATGAAACAGCCTAACTGCTGATATGGAGAAAATTTTAATGGTCTGGAGAGATCAAACTAGCCACAATATTCCTTTAGGTCAAAGCCAGAGCAAGGCCCTGACTCTCTTCCATTCTGTGAAGGCTGAGAGAGGCGAGGAAGCTGCAGAGAAAGTTGGAAGCCGGCAGAGGTTGGCTCATGAGGTTTAAGGAAAGAAGCCGCCTCCACAACATAACAGTGCAAATTGAAGCAGCAAGTTACCCAGAAGATCTAGCTAAGATCATTGATGAAAGTGGCTACACTAGACAGGAGATTTTCAATACAGATGAAGTGCTTTATATTGAAAGAGATGCTTTCTGGGACTTTCAGAGCTAGAGAAGAGAAGTCAATGCCTGGCTCAAACATTTAAAAGGCAGGCTGGTTTTCTTGATAGGGGCTGATGCAGTTGGTGACCTTAAGTTGAAGCCACTGCTGACTTACCATTCTGAAAATCCTAGCGCTCTCAAGAATTATGCTAAGTCTACTCTGCCTGTGCTCTAGAAATGGAACAACAAAGCCTGGATGACAGCACATCTATTTACAGCATGATTTACTGAATATTTTAAACCCACTGCTGGGACCTTCTGCTCAGAAAAAAAGAGTCCTTTCATAATATTACTGCTCACTGACAATGCACCTGGTCACCCAAGAACTCAGAAGGAAATGTTCAAGGATATTAATGTTGTTTTCATGTCTGCTAATGCAACACCCATTCTGCAGCCCGTGGATCAGGAGTGATTCTGACTTTCGAGTCTTATTATTTATGAAATGCATTTCATAAGGCCACAGCCGCCGTAGACAGTGATTCCTCTGGTGGATCTGGGCAAAGTACACTGAAAACCTTCTGGAAAGGATTCACCACTCTAGATGCCGTTAAGAACATTGGTGCTTCACGGGAGGAGGTAACAACATCAACATTAACAGGGGTTTGGAAGAAGTGGATTCCAATCCTCACGGATGCCTTTGAGGGGTTCAGGCCTTCAGCGGAGGAAGTCGCTGCAGATGTGGTGGAAACAGCAAGAGAACGAGAATCGGAAGTGGAGCCTGAGGGTGGGACTGAATTGCTGCAATCTCACGATAAGACGAGAACAGATGAGGGGTTGCTTCTTACGGGTGAGCAAAGAAAGTGGTTTCTTGAAGTGGTTTCTTCTGGTGAAGACGTGTGAACACTGTCTAAATGACAACAGAGGATTTAGAACACTCTATAATC
>CAUYSK010054618.1:0-17646 GCA_963575035.1 Avahi laniger
TAGTCCCAGCTACTTGGGAGGCTGAGGCAGGAGGATCGCTTGAGCCCAGGAGTTTGAGGTTGCTGTGAGCTAGGCTGATGCCATGGCACTCTAGCCCAGGCAACACAGTGAGACTCTGTCTCAAAAAAAAAAAAAAAAAAAGAGTGGCTCTATGCCGCCGACTCAAAATTATCTCTTCTCACTTGTCGTGAGTTGAAGAATTCCTTGAGTTCACAAGCTTTCCTTTGGGAAACAAATACCCTAGATGTGCTTTAACATCCCTGGGGGGAAAAAAATTGCTCTGCCAGGAATAGTGATGCATATCTGCAGCTCCAGATACTCAGGAGACTGAGACAGGAGGACTGTTTGAGCCCAGGAGTTCAAGTCCAGCCTCGGCAACATAGCAAGACCCCGTTGGTGGGAGTCGGGGAGATTGCCCTAATCACAGAATTTGCCACAGAAAGATGTTAAAAGATGTTATCCAAGCTTTACTTTAAAAACACCCAGGGAAAAGCACTTACTGTTTGGGGAGCAGATTCCCTTACTGTTGCACAGGTCATTTAATTATTAGAGTCAGTGAAGAGAGGGTAGGTCCCAGGCCTCCCAAGAAAGCCCAAAGAAACACAACTCTATCCATAAACATCTCTCTGAATTTACAGCTACCAATCCTAATTTTCATGACTTACTCCAGCTTCTAACTGACTTTGGCCTCAGATTTACCTAAAAAGTGACCCTGAAGCTTGCTGGACAGGGCTTGGCATCCCCTGGGCTGACCCTGGCCTAGGGCTTATCCCGATTCCACTTTTATTGTTGCAGCAGGAACAGGAAATTAGACATTGACATCTCATTCAACCCAGTGTCCAAACCGTGCATAGGCTAGTTTTGACTTATTTATTCTCTGGGTGAAGCCCACTCATACTGGCTTGCCTTGCCGTATGGTCAGAGCAAGATGTCTCCCTGTCTTGGATTACAAGTATCCCAACTTCTGCCTCTAGAGTTAACACAGTAAATCTGAGCGTGTGACAGCTGTCAACACGTTGAAGCCAGTGCCATACTCGCCCATCCTCCCTTGCAGGCCTCCCTCTGAAAAGCTGTGGACCCCACACACCCTCAAGAAGAATTTGGACTACTTTGTGATCCAAAAGGGGAAATAGCAGACCCTTCAGTGCCCTCTCTGCCCCAGCATCCACTCAGCCTTACCTTTTCAACACCAGCAACTTCCCACATCACACTTCAAAGAAATATGTGGGCTTCTCTGGCCACAGGAGCTGCTGTGCCCATGCTCACATTCCAGGAGCTGCCACTCATCAACTCTTCTTTAGAGAGGCTGCCTTCAGGGTTGCTTGGGAGCTTTCGAAGGAAATATCCTTTAGTGAGTCCAAGGTCATTCATCTTTCCAAGGGAGCTTCCCAAACAGACTCTGAGGTGGCCATAAGTCCCTTGTGGGAGAAGAGGTGTCACAGGAACCTTCAGTGATTCAAGGTGACATTCAACTTTACAGAGCCTCTGTCGTTTTTGAAAAGAACATATCAATTTAACCTCTAAGTATTTTCCCTTAAAAGTATATCTCAACATCAACCTCTTCTCTCCACCTCCACTGATTCCCACCTTGTTCGGGTTTTCAGCATGAATGGCTGTGGTCCCCTCACCCACTCCCAAGGCCTCTTTTTTGCTCACCTCCAATCCATCCTCCACACAGCAGCCAGAGTGATCTTTATAAAACGTAATTGACCCTGATCACATCCCCATCTAAAAAAACTCATTAGTAGCTTCCCTTTGATCTTCCAATAAAACCCAAGTGCCTTCCCTTAACCCTCAATGTCCTTTGGTCATTCTGAGGTCATTGATTGTCTAAGAGAGACCCCACCCAGTTGGTTCCAAGCTAGCGGTCCAGCAGCAGCTCCTGCCCGTGGCCCTCACCCACCACCTTCCAGTCACACTGGCCTCCTTTCCAGTTCTGGGACACTCTACCCTGCTTTTTCCTCTGGAGAGTTGCTTTTTCCCAGTTCTGCCTGTGATGAGTTCAGCTCGTTCTTCAGGTATCAGCTGGTCATTCTTCAAAGAAGTCTTCCCTGACCACCCTATTTATATAGGTCCTCTCACCCCAACATTTTCTATCTCAACACTCTTTTGTTTCACTTATAACACTTCAAATTTAAAACTAATTCTTCCTCCTCCCACTTCACTGTAAGCTTCCCAAACACAGGGACTTATTTTAGGTCTAGCATAAATTTGACATTCAGTAAATGTTTAATGAATGGTGGAACATCATGCTGACATATATTCATTAATTCAGTTACTTTTATTTCATCATCATCTTGCTGCCTACAGACAGGACAACAAGGTCCCCCTTTGTCTGTATTTATCTACCACTACCTACTTTATCCCTTAGGGTTCTATTCTCTCAAGACATATTACAAAGTTTTAACAATTGAGTGGAATTATTTTTAGCTCGTACCCTGGAGAACAGAGTTGGCTTATTATTATTCTTCTTTCTTAATTACCTGAACTACTTGGACAGGAAATCTAAAGTTAGGGTCCTGCTGGCTCCTCAGCTTTGAATGCCTTTTCCCTGCCAGGAGAACAATCATCAGGGGACTGGAGACAAGAGCTCAAGGAGTTCAGAGGGACTGTCTTCCCTCACGCCTTCCCACAAGGAAGGGAAAGAAACTTGGCCATTGTGAAAGTGCACCAAGACACCAATCTGGATTCTCTCCCCAAACACGTTTCTGAATCCTGACTCCATGAATAACACCTAGGTGAAAATTTCCCTCTGGGTGAGCAGTCCCTGCCTCTAGCGGATCATGTGGGATCTTTGGTCAAAAATGTCCCATGAAGCCGGGCACGGTGGCTCACGCCTGTAATCCTAGCTCTCTGGGAGGCCGAGGTGGGCGGATTGTTTGAGCGAGTTCAAAACCAGCCTGAGCAAGAGTGAGACCCCGTGTCTACTAAAATTAGAAAGAAATTAATTGGACAACTAAAAATATATAGAAAAAATTATCCGGGCATGGTGGCGCATGCCTGTAGTCCCAGCTACTCGGCAGGCTGAGGCAGAAGGATCGCTTGAGCCAGGAGTTTGAGGTTGCTGTGAGCTAGGCTGACGCCACGGCACTCTAGCCCGGGCAACACAGTGAGACTCTGTCTCAAAAAAAAAAAATTATAAAAAAAAAAAAATGTCCCACGAGCCTTAGAAATACACACTGTACTCTACAGGGTTTTTGTTTGTTTTTGAGACAAACAAACAAGCTCTATCACCGAGGCTAGAGTGTCATGGCATCATGCTGACTCTCTGCAACCTCAAACTCCTGGGCTCAAGTGATCTTCTCCTGCCTCAGCCTCCCGTACTGGGACTACAGGCATGCGCCAGAACACTTGGCTGATTATTCTGGGTTTTTTTGTAGAGATGGGGCCTCACTCTTACTCAGGCTGGTCTCAAACTCCTGGCCTCAAGTGATCCTCCCACCTCAGCCTCCCAGAGTGCTGGGATTACAGGTGTGTGCCACCATGCCAGGACTATACTTGGTGGTTTTTACCAACTACATGTAACAAAACCTTGCCTGCTGCATCAGCATTTATCCCACATATTTTTCATGTAACCATTATGGAATGCAATTCCCAACTGTGGAGCTGAATACAATTAATAACCAAGATAATAAAATATTTTAAAATATTTTCCAGTTGTCTATTCATTCCTCCTGATCCTCCTTATACTCACTTCTTTTAGGTTGTTTACCCTCTGTACAAATTTCCGTGGGAGAGGGGAAGAGGAAATAAGGAGTTGATGCTGGAGGAAGACATGACGAGTGGTTGGGAAGTGTAATTTCTAATTCCACTTCTGCAGACAGCACTGACCAGCATTAAAATGATGTTACTGTGAGCCGAGTTACGTATCATTTCCCACACTGGCCCCACAATTAATCAAGCAACAATTATTTATTGAGCACCTGCCATATGCCTAACATTCATTCACTCATTAGTTCGATAAAACTTCAGGTTGCCAGGACTTGTATGAGGTGCTAAAGTGCAAAAATAATTAAAATGTGGTCTCTACTCTCAAATAGCTCATTTTGGCAAAGAAGACAAGACCATCAATACCTACAACTGAAGTACAATCTGAGCTAAATCGTGTGGTACTAGCAATGAATGCTCATAGACAGTAGAGCTCAGAACTGGCTGAAGTTGTATAAAAGCAAAAAACAAAACCAAAAAATTTCTTAAAGGAAGGAGTGCCTGAACTGTGAAAGAGAAATAAATAATAGATAAGCAAAAGAAAGGAGGGAAGTCACCCCAGGCTGTGGGAACAGCTTTGGCAAAGGCCAGAGGCTGAAATAAGCTTGAAGTGCTTTGGGGGCAGGGAGGAAATGGAAAGAACAAAGTAGGCTCTTCATTAGTGCCACAAACCAGTTCAAATGAGTGGTGAAATTTTGTTCAGATATTGTGTGGGGGTTATAAGTCTTTAAATTGTGATGGCTTATAATTAAACCATTGTCTCTAGTCATTGTTAGATAGCTATTGAGAAAAACCAGTTACCCCATGCTAATGTATAACTTCTTTGTTTTATGCAAAATAGTCAGATCCAGTCTAAAGAGAGCCTCTATTCAAGTGGTAATGAATACCTCCCTCTGGTTGGACCAGAGAAACTGGAGGGCTTTAATGATCACAGGCAGGGAAGAAGAGGAAGGGCTTCCAAGCAGTCAGACTGAAGGGAAAGATAAACCACCAGGAAATGCCTTTGTCTGCAAACCAAAATGTAGAGGGAACAGATAAAGAAAAACTCAAGAATGAGTAAGGGAAACCCAGAAATGTATTGCATTCATTTTTGTTAATTTAAAATAGAATCAAAGACAAAATATTTGATACTAATTGTTGGCCAATTGCCAACCTTCGTTTTGGTCATCTTACTAAAGAGGGGGAAGAGAAACCAGAGAGTAATGAGCTATGTCAGAGATAAAAAGGAAGGGGATTCAATGTTCTCTATGCCTAACAGGAGGGTTTTCTAACAGTGGAGTCTGTTACACCTACTCTTAGAATGAGTAACTAAAACAGATTACAAAATCTTTTCTGGAGCTTTCCCTGTAAAGAAAGACCCTCTCAAAACATGTGGAAGGTCCCGCACAGAGTCTGTGCGTGACTGGAATTCTCATGCATTGTTAGGGACACAAAATGATACAACCCAGCAATCTCGTTTTTAGATATTTAAAACCTAGATATTAATTTAGATATGAAAATACATGTCTGCTCAAAGACTTGTATGCAACTTTATTCATAATAGCTGTCAACGGGAAAAAAGCCAAACTCTGTAAAATAATTTTAAGGAGATTTATTCTGTGCCAAATTTGAGGATCATGACCCGGATCCACGCCTAAGAAGCCTTGAGCAAGGGGACTCGCTGTGGCTGGGTTACAGTTTGGTTTTATACATTTCAGGGTTTTATACATTTTATACATAACAGGGGTTACAGGTAAACTCATAAATCAATACGTGGTTTGGCCCGAAAAGTTGGAGCGGGCCATCTCAAAGGTGGGGGGTGGCTAAGATTATAGGTGGGTTTAAAGATTCTTTGACTTGTAATTGGTTAAAGACATGAAGCTTTGTCTAAAGGCTTGGAAAGTTTTAACATAAGGAGCTGTTTATCAGAGATAAGCCACCAGACATATATGTGTTGGGTAAATTGAGGACCTGCAGGTTTGTCTTGCGTAGCCTTAGGCCTGTTAATGGGTTACAAAGGACGTCCCCAACAAGGGAGGGGGGCATGATGAGGCATGTCTGACCTCCCTCCTCGTGGCAGGCAATTTAGTTTTAGGATATTCCTTCGGCCAAGAGGGGATCCATTCAGTCAGCTGGTCGGGGGTGAGCCTTAAGATTTTATTTTAGTTCACATAGTCAAACCTAGAAACAGACCAATGTTCATCAACTGGTGAATGGATAAACATATTGCGGAATACCCATCCCGTGGAAAGCTGCTTGGCACTAAAAAGGAACAAACTAATGCTATAATGTAGGTAACCTGACACAAATGTTACTTTGGAGTAAATATGGCCCTCTAGTGATTAGTGTGTCCCTGGGAGAGGAGCAACTAAAAGTGTGTGAGAGTGAAGAGTTGGGCTGAGTACACTCTGTATCATCCATGGCCTCCTTTAGACTAAGTTCCTGTTTTAAAAATGAGAATAACGTTCATCTAACACACAAAATTGGCAAATAATAATAATAATACCCTGTGTTGCACAGGATTCGAAAAACAGATGCTCTCCAATAGCTAGTGTGATCCTCACGAGCACGGTCTAGGAATGTGAAAAAAAAAAAAAAGGCTTGCGGCCGGCGCAGTGGCTCACGCCTGTAATCCTAGCACTCTGGGAGGCCGAGGCGGGTGGATCACTCAAGGTCAGGAGTTCAAGATCAGCCTGAGCAAGAGCGAGACCCTGTCTCTACTGAAAAACAGAAAGAAATGATCTGGACAACTAAAAAATATATATATAGAAAAAATTAGCTGGGCATGGTGGCGCATGCCTGTAGTCCCAGCTACTCGGGAGACTGAGGCAGGAGGATCGCTTGAGCCCAGGGGTTTGAGAGGTTGCTGTGAGCTAGGCTGATGCCACAGCACTCACTCTAGCCCGAGCAACAGAGCCAGACTCTGTCTCAAAAAAAAAAAGCCTTGCGTGTGCATACTAATCCTGTCACTTCACTTTTAGGCAACTATCCTAAGAGTGTGGATGATATGTGCAAAGACTTAACTGCAAAGACATTCTTCTCAACGTTGTTTACAAAAGCAAAAAATTGGAGTTAACTAAATGCTAGAAATAAGTGACAGGTTAAATAAATTTTGGTATAAAATAGCCAGACAATAGGATATTATGCAACCATTAATAAACATGAATAGAACACTTAATGACATGAAAAGATGTTCACAGTACCCTAAGTAAAAAAAGCAAATTAAAATATATAATATGATCCCATTTCTTAATTTAAAAATAAATAAATATGCATAGAAAAGCTCTAAGAGGCTAGCACCAACATATTCACAATCATAGCCATCAGAATGCTATTTTTTGGTTTTTCTGAGAAGAATTTTGCTCTGTCAACCAGGCTGGAGTGCACTGGTGTTATCATAGCTCACTGCAACCTCAAACTCCTGGGCTCAAGTGATCCTCCTGCCTCAGCCTCCCAAGCAGCTGGGACTAGAGGCATGCGCCACCACACCTGGCTAATGAGATGTGGTCTCACTATGTTGCCCAGGCTGGTCTTGAACTCCTGGCCTCAAGCAATCCTCCACCTGGGCCTCTCAAAGTGCTAGTATTACAGGTGTGAGCCACCACCCTTGGCCAAGAATGATTTTTATTCTTTTTGTGTATCCACAAAAGCATGTTGCTTTTCTAAGCAAAAAACTCATTTTTATTATTTTTTTGGGGGGGGGAGGGTCTTCCGGTAAGGACCGGAAAATCTGATAGACAAATTCTAAAAGAGACGTAACACTTCATTTTTATTATTAATATTATTATTATACTTTTCTCACAGGATTTCTGAGAGGATAAAATAGAATAATGCATCTGGAAAACACTTTTAGTATTTTAAAGCACCATGCAAATAATATGATCTATTCTACCTAAGCCTGTGGTGTCCTTCCCCACCACTCTAGTAAAGAACCCATCACTGTCTGTGCTCACCTTTGGTGTATTCTCCTATAGGTCATCTCACCCTAGTTGACGACCAGACAATTCATTCTTCACACACCCAAACTGTAGCAAAACCATTTACTTATCCATCCAATCTTGACTTCGTTCTTTAACAAATGCTCTTATAGTAAACAGACCATGGTGTTTGCCTTTTTCATATATAGAATATATATATTAGAATATTAGTTTATTATTAGAATATTATTAAGTAGATGATATACATAAATAGTATAGTAGAATATTAGTTTAGGTGTCAACGGGAAAATTCTCCTTGGCCCTCTGAAAGTTTACTGAAAAAATCAACTTTCAAAAGGCAGGTTAACTAAAGAAAAGGCATACAAATTTATTTAATGTGTGTACACAGGAACCTTCAAAATGAAGACCCAAAGATATAGGGGAAATTGCACATTTTATGCTTAGGTTCAACAAAGTATGGACAGCTGTGTAGAAATACGATTGGACAAAAAGGGTATGAGCTAATGCCAACAGACCAAGCTGGGAAGCCCAGCAAGGCCTGTCTAGATTCTTCTTGGCCTCTCTGAGCATGCATTTCTTCTTCTGGGTTTGGGGCAGTGCCCTCTCTGGAATGGGGGTCTTATGATCCACAATCATACAAAGTAGGTCAGATAATTCCTTTTTTTATTATTTATTCAGGATATTTTGGGGGTACAAACATTTTGGTTTCGTGTGATGCATTTGCGCCACCCAAGCCAGGGCTACAAGCGTGTCCCTCCCCCATACAGCTTGTTCCACTTCCATTAGTTGGGGGTTTTCTCCCCCACCCTACCCCCCACTGGCACCCAATTAGGTCAGATAATTTCTTTACAGCCAGTTTTTACGTAGAAAGATGGAGGGAAAGTCAGAGTACTGTTTTCAGGTTTTATGGCTGGCTTTGGGGAAAAGGTGTTCTGGATTTTATGACACGCCTTGGGGAAGAGGGGATTCTAGTTTCTGTGGCTAGCCTTGGGGGAGAGTGGAACTGAGAGACCGGAGGACAGGAGAAAGTCAGAGAAAAACTTTTGCTTCTGAGGTCCTCATTTTGGGGTTTTGCTTTCTGAGCCCCAACATTAGAAACCCAATAATGTCACTCTAATCAAGGGCCACATTTCCATTTTTCTCCCTCCCATTCCCAAACCCTCCCGTCATTACTCTGCTTGTCACTCTTCATATCCTACCAACTCCACTGTGTCCACATCCCCATCCCATTTACAGATCCGCCTAATCCTGTAGCCTCTCTCTTCATTCATTCCTTCCTTCATCTATTCATCAAAAAAAATATTGAATGGTTGCTTGATATGCAACAGTTATTGCCTAGGACCTGGGATATAAAGATGAATAAAATGCAAAGGAGGTTGGAGGGAAGACAAAACAGGTGACAGATAATAGGAGACAGATAAGGAGAGGCTCAGAGGTGAGAAAGAACAAGGCACTGCAGAAACCTAGTTTTGTTAGAGTGAATATTGACTGAGGGAGCTGTTTCCAAGCAGTCAGGAGCCTGTTGGAAGCTCCTGCTGACTCCACAGCCCTAAGTCAGCTGACACAGCAGGACAGCACCAAGGCCACTCACTGCTCACATCCAGAAAGCCCGCACAGCCACTCACCAACACCGCCAGAGGAAAAGGAGGGAAATGCCTCTGTTTCCCTGCCGCTTTGTAAATGCTCCACATTGGCAGAACATAAACTGCAGCAAGAACCTGGAAAACGAAGGAGTCTGGGGAATATCCTTCCCAGGTTACCAGATATGAAGGGATACAAAGGAGAGCACAGAATGGATGGGAATGGGTGCGGACAAGAGCGCCTCACCCTCTGCCCCTTATTACGATGCTTTCTTTCCTTCGCATACTTACGGGATGCTGGATTCTGCATTTACTTCACTCAACCTCATGTTTTAGCTGCTTTTTTTCGCCAACTAGGTTGTAAGTTCTCTGAGAGGAAAGTCCAATTTTTTTTAATCCTTTCAAGGTTGCTTCCTTATACATTTTTATTAGTAAGAAATAATAAACTAATGATGTCTATTAGAGAACCAAGATAAGAAAGTTAATTAGATTCATTATGATAATTTTTACTAAGGATGCATCTGTAGCTTAAAATGATAATAATAACCACAACCATAAATTGATATTTTTTAGATGCTTATATGTATCAGGCACAGCTAAAAACTTTATGGGTTTAGGGCAGGGAAACTACTCTGTATTATACGATAATGGTGGATATATGTCATTATATTTTTATCCAAACCCATAGAGTGTACAACACCAGGCGTGAACTCTAATGTAAACTATGGACTTAGGTGATAATGATGTGTCAATGTAGGTTCATCGGCTGTAACAAATGTACCACTCTTGTCCAGGATATGGATAATAGGGGCAAGCTATGCATGTATGTGGGTGTGGGATATATATGGGAAATCTCTTTACTTTCCACTCAATTTTGTTGAGAACCTAAAACTGCTCTTAAAAATGAAGCCTATTTGGAAAAAAAAGTAAGAAAGATAAAAAAATACCCATGAACGTAATATATAGGCAATTGACATAAAAGAGAATTTTTACTTCTGGACTTTATATTGCTGTAATTCTACTCATTTATGATGAAAATCTTGGTCCTAGTGACATGGACATAATTACGCATTTGTTTTAGCCAATGTATATTAGTTTCAGAAAAATAATGCCAGTATTATTAGTAATAATATAACTATTGAATATAAAAAAAAAAACTTTGTGTTATCTCACTTAAATCCCACAACAGCCGAAGGTGGCACTGTTACAAATTTTACAGATGAGGGAAATGAAGCACAGAAAAGGAACTGATGTGCCTAAAGGCACACAGCTAGTAACTGGTGTCATCAGATACAGACCTAGGCAGTTTGAGACAGTCCTCACTCCTAGCCACTGTTCTACACAGCCAGACATACAACACCGGACAATTACTACCCACTGTGAGAAAATCAAATAAATATGTTTTACAGACTGTTAATAATGACTCCATCAAACAAATCATTGTATTTAACATTACTCTAAGTCATGAATTTGCTAACTACTGTTCTCTATTTATATAGATATGAGCCAAAGCCTAACTTTATAACATTAGATACATATCACTTAACTTTTCCAAGTTTGATTTCAGACCACCAACTTTTATTCTTTCTAGTTTATTAGACAAAATATGGAGGACAGTTGGTCTGTCAAGGAGTTGCAAAAATTTATTAACAAATGAACAGGGCAGTGGAAGTCACTATGCTAGATTAGAACTGAGGAAGGATCACATGGTGTTCCTCTGCCCTCCAGAGGCCATTTTGACTTCTAGGCTAGGGACAAAGGCCTGGTTACGGTTTTAAGGAGGCTGAAAAGTCTAGCCTGATCATAGGGCATCTGGGAAGGCAAAGTTGATTCCAAAGCCATTCCAAAATGTGCATTCCTCTCTAGGATGGATCCGAAAACCCATCTCCCATTCTCACTCCAACCAACCCAGCCTTACTAAGTTCATGCTCTGGGGTATGAGCACTGATGAGAACCACTGTCGCTATAAAACTAAGACAGGAGTTGAGCTCTGTCTATCCCCACCTAGAATGGTGTTTATCCTTCCCATTATTTTTTCCCCTCTGTTCCTTCTGATTCTTTTCCCCCTATTTTCACTAAAAAATGATTAATCCTGCAAATATTAATCAATTTAAGTGATAAAATAACCCAGCACATTGGACTATCTTGAGGTGCCAATTCACTAAGGAGGCAGGTGAATATCAGAAAGGCTCTCCCTCTTCCCTCTACCCATTCCCCTCCTTGTTCATCCCTTGAAGAAGGCAGAATGGCCACCAAAGAGGCAGCCACAGGGAGACAGAGAACCAGGGCAGATGCTGGCTCAGGAGATGGCATCACAGCAGGTTCAAGAAGAAGCCTGGCCCAGGAGGCAGCTCATGTGATTGGGAGATTAGTTATGCATACAGGGACTGAGCAAATAAGTAAATATATTGAGGATAAGAGCCAGGTTTATTGATGACTGAAGACGGATTTTACACATATGGAATGGGAGAAAACTAGAAAAGAACCTGAGGTATTGGATTGGAATTGGAGGCATTGGTGTGAATTTATACTTGATAGATGATGGTAGATGATATGTGGATAGAAAGATAGATAGATAGATAGAAATAGATAGGTGTGTAAATAACGGTTGAGCAGAACTAGGGAAACTGGGGGATTCATCCTCTTTTAGGTTATGAGAATTCGGTTCTCTTTTGTATGGCTCCCATTTGTTTGGTAGGCCTTGGCATTGAGATAGAGATTATTTGCATTGGGAAATCCCTGTATTGTCTACTTGTCAACTGTGTTTGTTGTTGTTGTTTGTGAGTTTTGTTTTAACATAGGAGGCTCCATTTCTATTCCATCTGAAAGTCCCTTTGAGAGAATCTTAGCTGAATGGTTGACTTATAGCTATAAGCTTATGTCTAAAAAGTAATGGTGTTTTATCGTAATACCACTTTGCCTATATATGTGATGGAGTGTGAGAAGTGGCCATTGAATGAAACATTAAATTATTATACTATCTTACAACTGGAATTATTTTGTCAAAGGTCAGGTAAATGAGACAAGATTTCCATATGTACAATCTTTAACGTGATTGTATAATAAAGAAGCTGAAAGGCCTGGGATAAAGTTAATGGTACAAAGGAAACGTCCACCACCAGCATGAGGATAGTCAGACCCTGGGTGATAAAACTGAGGAGGAATTAGCCAGGTTGAATCTCATGAACCCTTTCAATCCAAATCTCAAAGAACCTACTCCCCCACTGCCAGCTCCCCTGTACTCACCACTGCCACTGGAGGGGTACACAGCACAATTGGAGTTGATTCTTCAGTCCCATGCTCACCAGGTTATGGGAGTGGGAATAGTCTCTCCTTCCAAGACCTGGCAAAGAACTCAATTTGGCCGGAGGGCACCCATAGCCAGGGCAGGGCAATTTCCATTATGGCAATATTCGACAGGGGGCTTGACCATGCAAGGATAGCTGGCAGGGTATTATTGGACTTACACCATCCTATTTTCCACCTCTGACTTACTGAATTGGAAAACTCAAACCCAACCTATAGAGAGGACCCTCAGAGAATGACAGAATTGTTCACAACCAACTTTGCGACATACTGCCCCACTTGGGCAGACATACAGACCCTACTTAATGTATTACTTACTGCAGATGAGCAAAGACTGGTGGTGGACAAGGCCAAGGAGGAGGTACAGCCTCTCCACTGTGAGGATCCTAATCAGACCCTAGACCCCAATGATGCCATTCTGATGGCAGAATCAATTTGTGATCCTAATGGAGATACAGACAAGTGTGTAAATAAATCCTTAACAAAAGTCTATTCTGGCAGGCCTCCGGAGGAGAGTGCCTAGACAGAAGAGTTTAAACAAGGTACAAGAATTACAACACAAAGCTAATGAAGATCCCTCTGAATTTTTGGAATGCATCTATCAGGCATATTGGAAATATGCAGATGTGAATCCAAAGGCCCCTGAAAATACGTGCATGGTTAATATGACTTTTATAGGGCAGAGTGCTCCAGATACAAGGATGAAACTACAGCATGTAGAAGGGGCAATTGGCTTGAATCCCTCATAGCTTGTTGATATTGCTTTTAAAGCATATGACACTTGAGAAGAACAGAAACTGAAACCTATATGTGTTCTGGTAGCTGCTGCAACCAGGGGTACTTTGAGACAGTCAAAAGGAAAGGGTGGAAAAAGCCACCCTCAGTTGGAGCACAATCAGTGTGCTTTTTGTAAAGAGGAAGGACGTTGGAAAGAACACTGCTTGAAATTGCAAAAGGGTCCAGATAACAAGAAACCTCCAGGAAAGCAAATGGTTTCTGAAGTCCAGGACTCAGATGACGACTGAGGGGGCTCAGGGCTCTATGCTTCACTAGTGGCTCCAATCCAAATATCCCCACAGGAACCCTGGGTATAGTTAACAGTGCGGACTTGATTGGTGGACTTTTTAATTGACATAGGAGGTACCTTTTCTGTTCTAAACTCTAAACTATCTTCTCTTAGTGAGGACATGATAACAGTGGTCAGGGTAACTGGTCAGACCCAAAAACGACCCATGCTCCAACCTCTTGAGTGGCAACTGGGAGAACAAAGGTTGAGGCACAGTTTCTTATATATTCCAGACTGTCCAATACCTCTCCTCGGCTGTGATTTGTTATGCAAGATGAGTGCCCAAATCTCTTTTTCTCCAGAGAAACAACAACTCCACCTGCAGGTCCCACCCAAAAATGCTCTTCAGTTTCAATGTCTACTCACTGACAAAGAAGAGGAAACAAATTCTCTTCCTCCCAAGGTATACCAAAAAACAAATAAGGCCATATGGGCCAACAGGACCCTGGGATATGCCACAGCAGCCATACCAGTTACTGTTCTGTTAAAAGAAGGGGCTTCACAACCTCATAAGAAACAATACCCCCTTAAAAAGGAAGCATTGGAAGGAATTCAACCTATATTGAATAGATTTCTAGAGCACGGACTAATTTTTCCCTGTCAGTCCCCTGTTAATATGCCAATTTTACCTGTCGAGAAGCCCCATACCAATGAGTATAGATTCATACAGGATCTACGTGCCATTAATGATATTGTACAAGACATAAACCCTACGGTGCAAAACCCATATACTCTTTGGACAGCAGTACCAGTAGATCAATGACTACATAGCCCTTTTTCCATAGATATGAAAGGGTAAAATTGACAGTGAGAACTATATAACAGAAGTAAAGCTCTGAAAAAGAGCAAAATGTATTACAAGTTGTCTCTTTAAAACCCCCCACTCTCTTTGGGAATTAAAACCTGCATTCCTACCTGAAGCCAGTAAGCAAAGGGGCAAAAAAATGTTCTTTGTTCTATGTTTTCTAGTATCTTCAACCACAGAAGATGGCTTAACAGAATTGTCCACAGGTCACAAGATCATCTTCTCCAGAGATAAGGTTGACCAAACCACCAACTACAGTTAAATAGCCCAAGGCCATGCCATGTGACACTGGTCACATAGACCTAAGCCCAACCTCTGAAAACCCTCCTTTAAAAAGCCCTGTATTTCTGTTTAAAGGCAGGACAAAGTGATCTTTCAAGACACCAGTCTGCCAGCCTCTCCATTTGCCAGCAAATTAATAAACTTCTCTTTCCTTTTCCTCAAACCACTTGTCCTCATTCTTCATTCTCACTGATACAGTCTCAGGGACAAGTACCAAACTTTTTGTAACAATAGTCTTCTTTTTCTATCAACTCACAATGCTCAGTTCTCTTTCTATTTGGCCTAAAGCTCTGTGATAAGTATCGACTAACAACAACAAGAAGTAGAAACTCACCTATAACTTTGCACAATACAAAAAGAAATTGTTTATAACATAAGACCAGGTTATCTTTTCTTATTTTTTCCAGTCTCCTAGGATGATGATGTTTTTCAAGTAAACATTTCTTATTTATGGAGAGAATTCTTCTCATACAACAATGGACTCTATTTTCTGCATCTTGAATAACAAGCATAAAATCTCCAAGAAGCACTCTACTTTTCAAAATCTAGATCATGTTAAATAACTCCCACATTTAAAAAGAGAGAAAAACCTGTCAAATGAAGTAGGGCTTTTTTCTTATATAGAGTCCTATGAGTTACACTTAGGGGTGGCAGTAAATACCTCCAGAACTCTAAAAGTTTGACAAATAAAGTCAACATGCACCATTAGGATATAAAAAGTTAAAAGTCAGAAGAGAGAGCTTGATCATACATAGCCTAAACAATGGAATTAATATATCTGAGAGGTCAGAAATGGGAAGCTTGAAACTTGGAGAAACAAAGGGAGTTGGAAAGGCAAAATTTGGCAGGCTTTTTCTAGTTAACATTGTTCAAGGAAGAGACTATATAACAAGCACTAGTCTCTGATAAGACTGGTTACTTTAACCAGCTTCTGATACAATCAAATATTTAGACCTCCAAAGCTGAGGACTGAACTCTGTTTAATTTTAATATCATTGGACACAACCATACAAAGTCTGTCTGAGCAGCTATCAGCTTTTGGTGACACTGCTATTTCTTCATGTCCCCATCAAACTGCAGTAGATATGTTGAAAATTAAGCTCAGTATATAGTCATCCAAACTGTTTCAAAATGGTTAAAAAAGATGGGAAGAAAATTATATGTTGTACTGTGAAAACCAAGAGAGAAGAGTATTTGAAGGAAAGGTACTCAAGAGTGTCAAACACAGTTGAGAAATGTGAGGCAGGGCTGAGAAAAATCTCCTGGGCCTTGTGATTAGGAGGCCAGGACTGCCTATGGCAATCAGTCTGAGCGACAGGGAAGAGAGCTGAGGAAACAGCGGAAGTCAAGAGAGCAGAACAAGGAGTGAACGTGCACTCAGAGTTTTGTCCTCACACAGGCAACAATAACAGGGTGAGAAAAATAGGATAAAAGTGGCATCAAGGTCAAACAAAGGTTTTTGAGTTTGTTTTTTCTTTTGTTGTTGTTGTTTCAGCAAGGGGGAAGAAAGATTATGTCTGCAGGTAGAGGAGGGAAGAGGAAATTGAAGGGGCTTTAACGGGACTAAAAGGAGATAATTAAGAGAGAAAATCTTTGACTCTAGATGTGGTAACAACCACAAGGGAGGAAAGGGAGAGAACAAAGGATTGAGAGTACAAGGACTGTTTAAATTTTAAAAGAGGAAGTTCAGTTCCTCATCTGAGGGTGGGGAGAGAAAGAAAAAAACACAGAGTTACTCTGGAATTAATTAGAAGGCTCATCTCACATGGTCTTTATTTTCTCAAGGATATAGGAGACAGGCCCCATCAAAGACGAAGGAGGAACAGGCACCGAGGACACCGAGAACACCGAGAGAGAGGGCTTAGGACAAGTGTGGCAGGAATGGATGCCTGGCAAAAAGCAGGCACTTGGTGCACATTTGAATAAACTAATAAGACATGAAAAAAATACTAATAACTGTCAAGTAACAGGAAGAGCCTAGTTCACTAGACAATAAAATTCTCTCATAATTTTTGTAACTTTCTGCAGTGCCACTACAGTGTTGATAGCAGACTGGCAGAATCGAAAGACAGAGGGAAGAACAAATCGCTGTCTTCACTGTGCCCTGGGGGCTTTCCCCAGTGGCCCCAAAGGGAAAGTAAGAGCTCCAGGGCACCTAGGCTCTTATTTGTAAGGATAGCTCCAATATTGATAGACTTTGAAACACAGGCTGGGCAAGAATTTAAGTGTAGCCAGAAAAAAAACTTGGTTTGAGCTTCATTTGTCAATGTTTTATCATAAATTCATCATAATATCTTCAAGTTTGTGCTTTTTTAAGATCTTGCTGCCTTCTCTTTGTGAGGCCATTCTAAATCATCTGCTCTTGGCACTTCATAGCAGCCACCCAGAGAATTCTAGCAGTCTTACAGTTTCCATCATCACATCGGTGCTGACGGTGACAAAATATTGTCAGATTCTATCTCTCCCACAAACTCCAGTGCCATATTTAATCTATGTACAAGATATCTGCACTTGGATACCCCGCTGTCATTGTAAATTCAATATATCAAAAACCAAAGTTGATACTTTTCCAAAAAAAGGAAAAAAAACAGCTCTACTTCTCTAATAGTCAAGGTCCAGTCAGGAGACAGAAACCATAACTAGTTATTTGGATGGAGAGAATTGAATATAAAGGATTGTTAAGTAGGTACAAAATTGTTAACCAGGTAATTGAAAGGATAAAAAGAGAACCGTAAAGCAGCGGTCTCCAACATTTTTGGCACCAGGGACCGTTTTCATGGAAGACAATTGTTCTTTTTTTTTTTTTTTTTTTTTTGAGACAGAGTCTCACTCTGTTGTTCTGGCTAGAGTGAGTGCCGTGGTGTCAGCCTAGCTCACAGCAACCTCAAACTCCTGGGCTCAAGCGATCCTACTGCCTCAGCTTCCTGAGTAGTTGGGACTACAGGCATGTGCCACCCTGCCCAACTAATTTTTTCTGTATAT
>CAUYSK010054620.1:0-17727 GCA_963575035.1 Avahi laniger
TTCGCCACGTGGAGACCAAACACCCTGCATTAAAAGACAAGCCTTTGGAATTTTTCAAAAGAAAAAAATGTGAACACGAAGAACAGAAGCAATTATTGAAGGCCACCACTTCATCAAATGTGTCTACACTGAGAGCATCATTCTTAGTGGCTACTGCATTGCTAAAGCTGAGAAGCCCTTTACTATTGGTGAAGAGTTGATCCTGCCTGCTGCTAAGGTCACTTGCCGTGAACTTTTAGGAAAGACTGTAGTTCAAAAGGTGGCACATGTTCCTCTTATGGCTAGCACCATAACTAGACAAACTGACAAAATAGCAGAGGATATTGAGGCACAATTGTTAGAGAAAATTAATGAGTCACCATGGTACACAATCCAGGTTGATGAGTCGACCAATGTTGACAAGGCAACAAAGCTTGTTTTTGTGCGATATATTTTTCAGGAGGACATCGTGAGATATGTTATGTGCACTTTTGTTGCCAACCAACATCACAGCTGCAGAGCTATTCAAGTCTTTGAATGATCACGTCAGGAAAACTGAATTGGTCATTTTGTGTCAGTATATGCATGGACAGAGTGGCTGCCATGACCGGACGGCTTTCTGGTTTCACTACTGGGGTCAAGGAGATCGCTTCTAAGTGTGAGTCTATGCACTGTGTCATCCACAGAGAAATGCTGGCCAGCCAAAAAATGTCACCTGAGCTAACACCGTTTTGCAGGATGTGATTAAAATTATCAACCACAGTAAAGTACATGCCTTTAACTCACATATGTTCACGTGGTTCTGTGAGGAGATGGACCCAGAGCACACACGTCTTCTCTTACACACAGAAGTGAGATGGCTTTCTACAGGTAGATCACGGGCCAGAGTTTTTGAGTTACAAGAGTCAATCCAGAGATTTCTTTTAGAAAAACAGTCATCACTGCCCGTACATTTCAGTGACACAGAATGAGTCACAAAATTTGCTTACTCGTGTGACATATTCAACCTGCTCAATGAACTCAATCTATCCCTTCAGGGAAGAAGAACAACTGCGTTCAAGTCGACAGGTAAAGTGGCTGCATTCAAAGCCAAACTGGAAGTATGGGGTGATGAGTGAACATTGGGATTTTTGACACATTTCAGACATTAGCAGAGATTTTGAAAGAGTCTGAGCCAGGGCCTTCTTTCTCACAGCTGGTGTACGATCACCTATCTCAGTTTTCAAAATAGTTTTAGCATTACTTCCCAATAACAAAAGACCCCCAAACTGGGAAGGAATGGATGTACAACCCATTTGTGAATAAGCCAGGTGAATCGACTTTGTCCTGCTAGAAGAGTTGGATCAACTGCTTAAGATCGCAAATGACGGTGGCCTTAAAAGTATGTTTGAGACAACTTCAAATCTCCATATGTTCTGGATTAAAGTCAAGGCGGAATATCCTGAGATTGCCACAAAAGCACTGAAAAGCCTGCTTCCATTTCCAACACCCTATCTCTCTGAAGCAGGGTTTTCTGCAATGACAGCAAACAAAATGAGATTACAGAGTAGACTGGACATGAGCAACACACTTCGGCTGTCACTGTCTCCCACACCCCAAGATGGGACCATGTAGTTGCAAGAAAACAAGCTCAGGGCTCCCACTTATTCTGCACTATGGTGAGTTGTATAATTATTTCATTATATATTACAATGTAATAATAATAGAAATAAAGTGCACAATAAATGTAATGTGCTTGAATCTTCCCCAAACCATTCCTCCCTCCCCCAGTCCGTGGAAAAATTGTCTTCCATGAAACTGGTCCCTGGTGCCAAAATGGTTGGGGACTGCTGCTCTAGTTCAAAGGTCTCCAAAGCAGGATGTGAGAGTATACCTTGCAGAATTCTCTACATCATCACTGGGGTATGATAAGAAAATATTAGAACATTTGAAATTTTACCTTAAAAATAAGGGAAATATGCACTACAAATATTCACTATATGGATAGACCATGGTGCCATCACTAGGTAGAGATGGCAGGTGGTCAGGCCTCACTTACTGGAGGAGACACTTCTCTGGAAGAGCAGGGGGTTCATGGCTTGGAGGGATCGACTGTGGCACCCCACTCTTCCCTGCCCTTCCGGTGTATTACAACAGATGCCATTTGTTTTTGCCAGGTGAAGTGGATTTATAGATCACCGTATCTAATTTATGTTAACTAAAACATAAATTAGATAAAAAACACACAAATGCCTTTAAAGGATTACATAAATCTGACTAAAGATCTTACGAAGGCAAGCAAAATCAAACAGGGTAGTGGAAGATCTGGCCTTAGAGTGCTGGACAAGGTCTCTGCAGCCACTCACAAAACAATGACCATCTAATTGGATCTAACAAAGAAGCCACTCTCACCAAATGAAAATGTCAAGAAGACTACCAGAAATATGGAACACATCTACGATCACATACTTAAATTTCACTTTAGATGTGTTTACATTGCATCTGCGAATGTCTTTTGCAATTATGACAGTCATTAAAACCAATGACAAAACGCACTGAACCGAAGAGCAGACCTTTGAATTGCTGAATCACAAACGTGAAACTACCATTTTCAAAAATAATGAAGCATATTCAATCACATTGCACTGGTTGAAAATAGGAGTGTGTGCCATGAATAAAAACTAATAAATATCTTCAAATATTCCGAATTTTGCTCATCCTCTAAGCATATCGAGTTTGTATACATTTGGTGTCCATAATATATTAATACAGCAATACATGTATAGAACAAAATATAAATATGCATAGTTGGGAGTTGCTACTCAAATTTTTATTTACTATTGGCCTGTAAAATAAAAAATGTTCAGAAACCACTGCTAAAAATAATGGTGGATGGTAGTGATTTACTCATTCAATGATCTAATCCTTGGCAATTTGGTAATTCTCCTGGATGACTTAATGCCTTAACCCAGTTAAAATACAATCTTTCCTTTCTTCAAGCTTTCACATCAGCGCAACGTTAAAATCACCGTAATTTTTATTTATTACACTTCACACTTTCTTCTTGCATTTACACTTGAGTAGATGTTTGGTTCTCCCTCTTGATTTGAGGGAAAGCTCACTGAGAGCAGGAATAGGGTTTGAGTCATTGTCTGCTTAATCATCTAGCTCCCGTAGGACTTGGCACCTAAGAGATGCTCCATAAAAATTTATTTGAAAGTTAAGAGAAAACAAATGTGTGACTAAAAGCCTTTCAGGACTGATGATGGCCATGGGAAATTTCATTATCTGGCAAAACACTGAAATCAACCACTCTTCATAGGAGATGATTTTTCTCATCCTCTGATCTTACAGATCATTGTTTATGCAATAGTTTGCTCATTTTTGCTCAGAAACAAAGTGCTAATACATTTAACTACTACCTGTGGCTTGGGGATGCCTAGCTCATTTTTATGTGTTTCTACATAAAATTATCGAGTCAGGCACAACGTTCCATGTTGTTCACAACATAATTTTCACATATATAGTCATAAAAACCAAATGTGATATCACATTTAGCTAACTTATGTACAGATACAGGTACACATTTTTTAATAACTTGCAATGGCAAATAACCTCACTATTCAAAATAATCCTAATTGTTCACTCATTTTCAAACTACACAGTAAGTTCTAATGGGCTCCCTTGAGAGTAGGAAGTAGATGGAATCTTGCCCTGTGTGCTGGCTGGGGATGCCTTTTTTACTTCAGCCATGTATCGGATTCTCTCCCTCTTTTTTGTGTGTGAAATTATTTTAATATCGTGTCTCTGCTTTGAATAAGTACGTAAGTTCCTTGGTTCCTCAGTAATTTCCCATCACATAACCCCATAGCTAGTAAAAATTAAAAATTTTCCATTTGCCTTTGTAAGAAAACCAGTGATAATTTGATAGTAATTTTTTGGGCAATTTCTGCCCTACTGAATTAGGAAAAATCACAAAATAATGAAAAATAAATAGGAGATGGGTCTCAATCAAGAGATATGTTCTTTTATAATTTCCACACCAATTTTCCTGTGCTCGGGGATGACGCATAGCCACTTATTTTTGACTTTCTAAAGAAATGATAACACTGAAAGAAATTGAGCTGCCCTTCTATGAAGATAACCCAACGGCCTTTCAGCTAGAGGCTGCATGCTTCGAACTGTTTTTCAGAAACAAGAAATGGGTTGAGCTGAGTCATCCATAGCTTTATCCTGAGAGTTCCCACTGTGACCTCTAGCACATATAAAGTCACTTGGCTAATGCATGATGCCAATGAGAATGATGTGAAAAGTCCTACTGTCATGCAGGCCACTGGTAGCACAGACCTGGTAGCAGAGACCTGGTAGCACAGACCCAGCCCTAACTATAGTCTGCCCAAAATGACACAAACCTAGGGCTTGCTCGAAAGTCATGCCCCAAAACAAAACTGTCTCTGCAAAACTAGAAAGAGCTTTTTAGGATGATTTTAATGTTGAGGGTGCTCTTTAGCAGAGGATCTTGATAAAGGAAGAATTCAATCAACCAAGATCGCTGAGCAAGGAAAGGACAGCAAACTTATCTTTGAAGGGTCTATCCAGTCTCTCCATGAAAAGCACATTGAGCCAATGTTGAGTTCCAGTAATTGATAAAAATGAAGGATGTTTGGGGGGGGAGACTAGCTTTTTTCAATCGTGTTCAATTAATGTCAACATACTACAAGTTTTTTACAATAGTTTTTTTTTTGATAATAAAAAGAATACATTCTCGTTGTACAAAATTTGGAAAATTCCAAAACTTATGGAGAAGAATATTTAAATTATTCATAATCCCACAATTCGTTCATTTGCTTATTTGAGTAAAAAAAATATACAAAATTTCACACACGACTATGAGCAGGGTATGTGCCAAGATTCACTATCCAGAAACGTTCGCCTGTAATGGATTTCCTTCCAGCCCTTTCTCAATGCACTTTTAATGATAGCTTACAAATCAGATTATTTGCAGTTTGGGATTCTACTTTTCACTTAATATATCACAAACCTTTTCCCAAGTTATCAAATAATATTCCGAGCTATGATTTTTAACAGCTGCATAATATCGCATCACATGAATTTACACTAATTTATTAAACCCCTACTTGGGACATATGAGATTATCAATTTTTCATTATTATAAATAATGTTGCATATAATATTCTTTAGCCACATACATGATTATATTTGGAAAACTTTCCTGGAATTCAGATTGCTAGCTCCAAATCCCTGAACATTTTTAAGGTTCTAGATACACAAGACTCACCTGCTTTCTTGAAAGATTGTGAGAGTTTTACTTCCACCAGCAACCAGAGTGTCTGTCAATCACACCACAGGCCCCATCCCTCAAAACAGTGAATATTAGCTTAAAAAAAAATCTTTGCCAACTGTGTCAAAATAGTTTTTCTTTTATTTTACATTTCTTAATTAACAAAGTCAAACTTTTTAAAAATAAACTAATTTTTCTTCGTAAGTTGTCTAAGCACGCTCTTTGTCATTTTGCTATGGAACTGTGAATATTTTTTCTTAGCATTCTAATCTTCATATTTCCCAGTGAAGGATTTTCCTTACTGCATTCTGAGATCTAGCCGCCCCCCCTCCCCACCTCCAGTTGGAGCAGAAGGAGGGATCGAGGGAAGAGCCAGGCTTGCTCTCTCAGTCCCGTCATTACCAATGTATGACCTGGCCAAGTCTTTTGGCATCTCTGGGCTTCATTTCCCTCCTCTGGAAACAAAAGGGACTTAATTGAGGTCCCTTTCAGTCCTGTAAAAGGGATGTTATAGATTCGTAGTCTGGAAGCTTCCCTCACTATCATGATTTGTGATCAGCATTGAAGGAGCTAGTGTTAGTGGATAAACATCAGACTGTAAGCTTGTGTCCCCAGCTCTAATCTAGGGCTCTGCCACCTACCAGCTGTGAGCAAATCACTTTCAACATTCCTACATTTCCTGATCTGTAAATGGAAACCTTGTCTTATAGGTTTGCTGTAAAAATTACATGAAATTATAAAAATCAAAGTGTTTAGATTATAATACGCCACACACACACACACTGTGAAGTTGCATTTTAAAGGTATTTGGTTTTCATAAATCTTTGCACAGAAAAAAAAATGTGCTTTTTACCCTATGACATGTGCCCCACCCCCCCCTTTCAAACTAGACTCTAGCCTCCACTGCTCCAAAGAGAGTGAGGCCTCAGAGAGAATGTAAATAGAAACAAAAGAAGCTAAACTTTAGTGTTTGAGCTTCTAAGCATGGAGCCCCAGGTGATATATGTGATTTTCTAAGGTAATTTGGGCTGTACATGATCTTCTCCTTGTGTGTACTGACTTGATAGCTTAATTCACACATTAAGAATATATATGTATATGTCCCACTCACATACATACCTTACATGTATATGCTTCACATATACATTTTGTATATATACTATATATTATATATATACCTTTCATGGGCATATGGGAATGAAATCAGAAAATGTGATTAGAAAAATACAAACCACTTTCATTTTAATTCTTTCCTTTAATTTTTATCATTTAAAACTAAATTTGACAGACTCTATATTTTTAAAGCTAGTCTGATACATGGTCTATTTGTATGGATTTGCATAAACAACCTCAGTTTGTCAGCAAATTGTACTTTATATGCACAGGTAAGTATAGCACTGTTCTGAGCACCGAGAATACATAATATGGAACAGACATCAGCTTATGATTGAGGGGAGACAAGATGTATAAACATGCAATTATCTAAATGTGTGCATAAATACAGTTCTGTAATTAAAGAGTGAATATGGGAGGAGGGGAATTTTCTGGTGGGCTGGTGATGATTGCTTTTTTCTTCCCTGTGCTATCTTGGCATTTTTCTCCCCATATCTTGGAACTGGAATTATATAATGCAGGGGCAGTTATTTAGCTTATACATCATGGGCATAAACAAATGGTCATTAATTTAAACACTATTTTAAAACTAGGCAGAAATATGGCACCACAAAAAAGCTCAGGTTTTTCACTCTGAAAAAAGAAAATGGTAGCTGAGAAAATATTTCTGGACTAAGTTCAGCTTACACAAAGAACAGATCCAGAGTTCTGCCGAAACACAGATGTAGCCAAGCCCCTATCTTCAATCAAAAGAAGAGAGAGTCAGATACGACCTCTGTTCTGAGGCCCATTTTCACTTTCCTGTTCATTCTTACCCACCTGTGACATGTTTCCCCAGCAAACACTTTTATATATGTGAAATAACATTTCTAAGCACTTTACATATATTAACTCAACTGATTCTCATAGTGACCCTATTGGCTAAGAACTATTAGTATCACTCTCATTTTACAGATGTGGAAACCAAGGCCCCAAGATATTAAATAACTCTCCCCAGCACCTGGTATTCAGCCCCAGGAAATATGGCTTCATGACCTACAATCTTGACTTTAAAATTTGCACCATCTCCTTACCTGAAAGGTGAACTTCGTAGCATTTGAGCAGCTGAGAGGATGTAGGTAGAGTGAAAAAAGAAAGGAAAGTCTTTGCAAGGTAACCTGTTGTTTGACCAAGAACATAAAAAGAGGAGAGAAAAGGAAGGGGAAAGTCCAGGTTAGTTGTAAGAAGACAATGGCAGAACAGGAAGTGGCGAAAAAAGGCAAAGAGAAATCGCCCTTTGCCCCGCCATGCTCCTTGGTGACGGGGTCTGAGCTGTTGCAAGCAGTGGCATCTCACTTCGCTGGGTTTCCCCAGGCTGCCTCTGCAGCGACGCCAGTAGGGCCTCTTTTCACAACAATTATGAAAGTGGTGAGAAGCATTGCTCACTTACTTAGGTTAAAGTAAATAAAAGCATTAGCCCAGTAATAAGATTAAATTCCTGGCCCCAAAGGAAAATTTTCAGAAGGTGTCCTTTAGCATGTATAAATTGGAAACCATTTCCTCTCTTGGGCAAAATAACTGCCGTGGGAGGTAGAAATAAATGTAGTGTTTTGTGAAAACTTGGGTTTCTCTGATGACTTTCTGTAAAACAGTAACACCTAACAGGGGTTGTTCAAACCGTACATCCGGTAACTTTTCTTCCTGTGACCTTGGATCTTAACTTTATGTGGGTCTTCAATGACCATAGGATGGGAGTGAGACAGGAAGCACTTGACAGCTCCAGGAAAATGTCTCCTGAAGAACTCGGTTTCAGAAAGGAAGATGAGCTTGTCTCGTCCTCCAAGAGCTAAACAACAAAATCAATACGTACCGTATGGAGCAGAGATGTGCCAAGTCATCATGTTAAACATAGCAATCTGATTGTGGATAATAACCCAGCTAAAGGAATAATGGTCAATTTAAGGCAGGGTTCGATACTGTGAGAGAAGAATCGGAGGGAGAGAGGCAAATTCCTGCATTCCATACATATTTCGAGAGTCTGCTAAGCACTGTGCTACGGGCATGCACAAATTTGACTTTTACCTTCATGGGATCCCAGGGCAGGTTGACAAAGTCTGACTAAGAACAGCTCAGGGAAGACGGGCACCTTGGTCAGGGACATCCAGTATTCTAGGTCAAGCGCAGCGCTTGTCCTTTTGTGGAGATTAATGCTATTCTTCTTCCCATATTCTTATCTCAGGCTCATAGATGAGGGAATTTTCCCATGTTCAACTTGCAGATCATTTTAGGAAACACCCGGAGTCTCTCTCTATACAGATCCTTTTATTCTTTTCTCCCCAGGGTAAGATTAGCTAATCTGACTCAAGACAGCATATCAACCACTGGGCCTCCTGTACCAGGAGGTGGGGTCATGCAGTCGGGGCACTGCTCATGCATGGCATCCTCTTTTGCTTTCTTTGATCAGCCTACCAGGCATTGGGGCCCTCGTGCCGGAAGTTCTCAGCAAACTTCCTTTTGCTTTCTTTCTGCCCCAGCTTCTCAGAGTGCATCGGGGAAGGCAAGCCAGGCTGACCTTGTCCTGTCTTCAGTCTGGGTGAGGTATCAAAGGTCAGCACTTTGGCTCAAGTCCGAGTTGAGGTCTCTAGCTCTGAGCACTAGGGCTTCGGGGAACAGCCTACCACTCTGATATGTAAACAGTTCCCGGAGTCTGTTCTCCTGCTCCCTGAGATCCTACCTGAGTAAAGGTTGGGGACTGGAACCTGCACTTCTAATAGATGTTCAGGCCATTCTTACCTGGTGACATTAAACCCTCGATAGCTACCTCCATCCCCTTTTCTAATTCCACATTCACCAAGCAAGCTTCTCACCGGGGATTGAGTTTCTATGGGCCAGTCAGGCTGGCTCCAGGGGTCCAGGCTGTGTCACAGCTGTTCTCATTGTAAGTTAATCAGTAGGCATTCTGGTTGTCCCCATCTCGACTGTGAGCCTAGATCGCACGACCTATATCTGAGAGACCAACTCTCAGCTTGTTGACAAAAGCGGGTGTCTGGGCTGGCAGAGCTGAGAACAGGACTCAAGGTGCCAGGTTAATGGGATCGTATGAGTCTGCGGCAAGGGCAACCAGCATGTCTTTCCCATCAGCCCCTCAAAACCAACAGCTGCTGTCCTTCTACATGTGAAACTTTTACAAGAACAACCTTGTAAGGTCTCTGAGAGGATTAAAGATAATGCAGGCAGATCACCTAAGAGGGTAGTGGGCACCCAGTAGACAATACCCATGGGAATCATCCCTGCTATTATTTATTTGTATTAATATTTTGGAGATAATTATATGTGCCTCAAATTGCTGTTAGAAGTAGTAATAAATAATTACTGTCAATAGGAAGTCAGAGAAATTCTTTCCCAATATATCTAAAGACAGAGAGGTAGCCGTTAGGCTACAATATTTCTAAGGGCCTGCCATTCTCTGTCCCCTTGTAACTCTTACAATTACTAGGTCTGACTGGTTCTGTCCAGCCCAACTCTCTAGCTGACCATTCATCTTCCAAATGATACCCAGGTGGCATCTCCTTTTAAGTGGCACGCGTTCATGATACCACTCAACATCTAATTCTAACCCTGCGAAGCACAGGAAATCCTGTACGTGAAGGCGTTCGTGGTCCCTGTGGGTGCACAAGATCAGGGAACATTCTCAGCTACCTTATCATGAACACCTCAGAGGTGTTAATGCTCTGCGCAGCCGGGCTTTCAAGCCTTCTGACCACTACCCACAGTAAGAAGTGTATGATACACGTGCACATGCACACACACGCAAACACACACACATCTATGTGACTGAAACAAAAGCCTTGTAAAACAGTATTTACCTTTACAATGTAGACTAATTCTATTTTCTAGTCTTTTTAAAAATACAGGCTGCGACCCACTAAATTGATTGCAAAACCCACTAAGGGCTCCAGCCTGGTTAGTTTAGAGGACTCTGCTGTAAGGCCTGTAAGCAGAGATCACACGACCTTGTGTTGTGGACGCAGCCTGATTTGTTACCGTATTTTCTTCTTGCAAGTCCTGAGAGAGCCTTATGCCCATAGTGAGGTGTTGCTGTTATTTGTATTGTTGTTTTTGGTATTGTGGCTAATAGATGATGGCGCAGCATGGTTTAAATATCGTTTTATATTAGAAACTTACAAAACTTGGTTCCTGGGGAAAAAGCATTTTTATTACTCAAAGCAAAGATTTCCGAGAAACGGTATGTTGAGCCTGTCCACAACGTGGAACCAGGTTGATCATGAGCACGATGACGGTGCTTTACTGTATTGAAGGGTCATTGTAAGAGTACAAATACTGGCCACACACCTGGCACCACACGAGACCCACGAGAGAGGGGCAATGACTCTCTTTCCCACCCATCACTCACTCCCCACAAGTCCACTGACCTCTCACATGGCAGAACAGTGGGTAAGCTCTGTTTTTAGGAATTAAAAACCTGATGACACTCTTTCCTAACCTTGCAACCTCGAGCACATCATCTAATCTCTCTAAGCTCAGTCTCCTCATCTGTGAAATGGACATAGTACCAAATCCATAGAGTCTTAGAGAGGATTGAGTGACATTATATGCATACCATAGACGCATTGTGAGGGTCATCTGCCACAGTCAATAGAGTTTCTGTCCCTCCTAAATTCCTTCCAATAATTTGAGGTTTTAACATATGGGTCAGAAGTTCAATGATGTCGTGGAAGAGAATGAATCTCTCTCCATCTTTTTCCCCTTTTGCTCTCAGAAACTCAGGATCGGATGGATCATAGTCCTTGATTCATGACACGTTTCCATCATTGGTTCATTTATAACCTGCTTTTGCTTATTGGGTTAATTATCTTTAATAACATCATAAGCACCCATGTGCCCACCACCTCTAACCAAAAGTAGGAGCTTGACAATAGCCAATATCACAATGAGCCATATGGTTCCCACACTCCCCTCTCTCCATCCACCTACCTTAACTGCTGGCCGCTCTCCACCCAAAGTAACCTTCATGTTTTCTCTTTAATTCTTTCAGAATCTAGAAAACCTGCTGCCTTGGCTGGAGCTGGGTTCAGGCCCACGCAGAGCTAAACTTTACCTACATCCCGGATCACTTCGTTAACTATTTACCCTGGTTCTTCCTTGACAGACACGTGAGGTGGGGGTAACAACTACATCGTGGGGAATAGGGTCCCGCATGGCCCTGCAACCTGGGTTTTTGTTACCATGGCTATTCTTCTTGTAGGGAAACAGAATGGTCTTCCTTTTCTTCTGCCTCTGGTTGTGTGTTCATTCTATGCCGCCCTCAGGAAAACAACATATGGGAGGTGGTGAGGGAAAGGATCCAGCACATGGTAACTTGGTCTCTGTTTAGTTCTCAGAAGCTCGGCGGATGCTATTCCAAGGAACGCTGTCCTTGGCTAAAGTGGGTTCTGTATGTCTAGACTGTACTACCAGCTTCTAGATCCATAGTTTCAGCTGAGTGAACTAAAATAGTCCAAGTCTGGCATGGAAAAACTTTGTGATGCGATCCTCTTGTTTAAAGGGACAGGAAACCCTTCAGCAGAGATTTCAGAAAATTTCAGCACTACAAGAGTAAAAAAGAAAATAGAACAGTTAGGTTATCCTCTCTGCTTCCTCACTGCTCTCCTCTCCTCTCCCTCATTCCACTTCTGTTGCTCCTGGGGTTGAAGAATGGTTACATAACATCTCTTCGCGGACAGTGAGCTCTTAATTATACACATTGTGGCATTAAAAAAAATATCCTAGGTTAAGTTCCTCTATTATCCTATACATTACCATCCTGACCCAGATAGTGTATTCTCGAAAAGCAGGTGAATAACAAACTCATTATAAAATTAGCTAAGTCAAGTGTGCAAACATATGCATGTCAAAGTTGTTCATAAATCTGGGATTATCAGAGCTACCACTCTCCTCTCTCAATCTAGTAATAAAATTTTTATTTGAAGACTATTAAATTATTCCTTAGCTTTCCCTTTTCTAATATAAATCATCTCACTTTTTCCCAACCATAGCAAGAATAAGAACCACTCCACCTCCATTCCACCTTTATTCCACTGATCACAGGGTGCAAAACACCCTGCCAAAGAAATTGATCCTGCAGAAGTAGAAGAAAAGTGAATTTCAAAACTTCTGCCAAGTGTCATCAAAAATAGGTTGTACTTTTGTTCAGCAAGATGCCATTGATATTCAAAAGTAAGTCCAGAACTTGGTTTGGAAAGATCTTGAGAGTTAAATTGATTAACACATTTATATAATGAAGTGGGGAAACACAAGTAGCAGGCTCTGGAATAAGGGAGGTCTCTGGGGAAAGACAGAGAGAGAACGAAAGAACGTCGCATAGGGATGTCTAATGTGGAATTTCATTTTAGGTTGGCTCCTATTCTGAGCTGTGCTAAAATCTTCATCCACTGCTCTCAAACTCGTATTGAAAGTGGCTGTCTATACCCAACGGACTGTAGTAGTGGTGTTTTGGGGAATAAAGGTGCAGGGACAGTGGCCACGCTAGGCATAGAGAAGGGTGGAAAGAAAACTGCAGCCACAAGAGGCCTTGGCAGTTGGGGAAGCAACGATCAGTTTCAGCGCAGAGGGAACACTATGTCTTTCCTTCATTCAACAATCATTTCCTGAGTATTGAGTATGGTCCCAGAATGATGCTAAATATTCAGGAGAAACAAAACATGGGTCCTGCCCTTCCAAGCTCAAAACCTAGCAGAGAAGTGAGAGAGCAGCCAGTCTACCTCTGGGGGATACATTCGATAAAACAACTTCCAAATACACACAGTACATGAACAGCTCAAAGGAGTGGAGGGAAGATCCCAGAAGAGGTGATCCTTCAGTCGTGTTTCCTCTAAGAATGCTTCGGCTGTAATAACAGAAAAGGAAAAACAGGCAACCAGACCCAGGGCCATAATTTGCCAACACCTGGTTTAAACAAGCAGAGGTGCAATTTTTTTTTAGGACAAGAAACTCAGAGGTGGGTAGTTACTGGTTCTGGCTCAGGAGCTCCTGATCACTGTCACGATCCCAGGCTTTTTCTCTCTGGCTGCTTTACCTTCCTTCGTGCTTGTTTTCTCATGATACGGGATGACTTGAATGGCTCCTACGTTGGGTCCAGCCAGGCTCAAGAGAGGAAGAAAAGGGGAGGGGCAGCAGCAACAGCTCTCCTCTTGCGCCAGTCTCTTTTACTAGAAAGCAAAAACTTTCCCGAGAGCCCCAAATAGATATTCCCCCTTGTTTTATTGGCTGGAAGTGAGTACATGGTCAACCACAGCAGCAAAGGAGGCTGCACAGGGCACTCTCTCTCTCCTTTACAGGGGGGAGCTGGGAACAGCTGTTGGGTTATCCACTCACAGCATCTACCGTAACCTGGATCCTGGCGCATGGGTGAGGAACTGCCAAATGTACAAGAAGGGAAAAATATGGTATTGCATGGTATATCCACACAACAGAGTGCTATTTAGGAGTAAAAAGGATCAAACTGTTGATACATGCTACGATATGGATGAGTCTCAAAAATGTGTTAATTGAAAGAAGTCGAACACACTGCCTGTGGTGTGATTCCACTTGTATGAAATGTCCAAAAAAGGCAAATCTATAGAGACAGGAAGTGCATCAGCGGTTGCCCAGGATGAGAGGTTACAGGTAAGTATATGGGTTACATGGGCCTGGAAATGGGCATGAGAGAGCTTACTGGGGTGATGAAAGGGTCCAAAGCTGGATTATGCTGACAGTTGCACAACTCAGTAAATTTACTACATCCTTGAATGGCATACTTGAAACCGATAAATGTTATGATATGTAAATTGCACTTAAAATTTAAAAAAATAGTAGCAATTGAAAGGGTGATATTGGGGATCATGAACATTTACCAAGATCACAAAAGCAACACATGACTGATATTTGGGAGATTTACTGATAATAATCACAATAAAATATTCATGAGTGGTATATGTTTGTTACCAATCACAGATTATTTTCCAGACCTGCGATATAAATTAAAGCAAAATAAAAATCTTTGTCTCCTCTTACTGGCACTAGTCACACTAAGATGGACCTGCCCAAAACGTCGTGTCTGCTCATGTGCATGTGTACGCATGCAGGACCTATGCGGGCTCATTTGGAGGCAATTATTTTATCTTTATCGTCACATGCTTACACAAAGATGTGAGCTGCAGCAAAGATAGCGTTGAACAAGTTGAATTATAGTAAGAGCACTTTATTAACAATCTTAAATCATTAAGCTAAAATCTTAGCACCACAGACACAGAAGTAAAAAAAAATATTGACCTACCACACAGTGTTTTAATTTGGGGCAGCGTTTTCCTGAAAGGTTTTCTGGAACATTAGTCCTGAGAAGTACTCCTTGAAAGAGAGTTTTCTCATCAAATAAGCTTGGGAAACTCTTCTAGAGATTCAAAAAACATATTGACCTATCACGGATTCTGAGAAGTCTTGCAGTGTACAAACAAGAAAGCAGGTTTCAAACCAAGAGTTTTCCAAACTTATTTACGATAGCAATTATAGCATTAATAATAATAGGTAATGCTTATTTAGCACCTACAACATGCCATTCATCCTGTTAGGCACCATACGTACATTTACCACCTCCTTTAGTACTCACAACAGTGCTATAAGGCAGGTATAATACAATTATCCCCACTTTAGAAATGTGGACATAGAGGCTTGTGAGAGGCAGAGCCACTGTGCAGACCAGGGCAGACTGGCTCAGTGCACAGGCCCGTGCTTACTGCCACACTGTACCTCCTCTGTGGAACCCCATTTTTAAAAAAATTATCCCATGAACACTTTAGGAAATACTGGTTTAAGAAACTTCTATTACAAATATATCATTAAAAACATGGAGGAGGCTGTTCTCCATGGTCCTTTGTAGAAATTCTATGAGAGAAGAAGATAATTTGTGATGCAATATCAGTAAACCAGTCTCTAGTGAATATTCTGATAAATGGTGAATCATGTGGACTAGGATAAGATGATTAGCCTAGAAATTAATACAGTTTTTAATAACAAAAAATTCAAAGACCTCCCCTCAAAAAAAGATTTGGGTTTTTGAATTCTTATGAATTATGATAATGATTTTTAAAAAACTTTCTGCCACATTTCTTGGAAACTTGATGTGATGGATAACAAATTATTCCAAAATAAAATGTAAATGCCTCTTTTTTTAAAAAAATAGAGTATGTCAGATTCATTAAATGAGAGTACCTTAATGGGATGATGATTGTGATGATGATAAAATTCTAGGATTAATATGGAGCAAAGTAGAATAAGGAAGGATTTTTAAAATGTGTTGCTAATCTATTGTGAACTACATTTACACTTGCTGCATTTCTTTGAATTCACATATGATCTCTTTGGTCGCTAGACCCACCTTTAACCTAGCCGATTCAGCTGAAGAAGGGTGATAATAAAAACGCATTGTGAAGGGAGGAGCCAAGATAATGGATGAGAAAAGCCACCAGTCAGAGTGTCTCTGCAAAAAGGACAAATGTTAGAAGAAAGAGAAAAAAATAAACTAGCAGAGAAACATAGATCAGGTGAGGATCGGAAGGAAGGGTGCCTGAAACTACAGGAGACTCCAAGGGAAGATGTTGCAGAGGAGAACTGGAAGGAGAAAGGTCCTGAGAAGCTTGGAGACCAGTGACAAGTGTAGTGGAGTGGCTGACTTCCCCCTCCCTTGCATCTCAGACTGTTGGTGGGCTCCTGAGTGGTTGGAGAGACCTGCTGACACCAGCCCAGAGATGGCTGCCACCAGTGAGCAGTGGCCTCTTGCAGACTCAGCGCCCAGCTCTGAGCCTCCTTGGGACACCTTCCTGGGCACAGACCGGATCCTATCGGCAAACGCCATAGTGCTCCATTCTCTCCTTGCGCTTTCCTGCACGTGGGTGCCCAGAGAGATAATTTAGCCATCACATGGAGGCATCTCCAAGGAATGGGACCTTTCCTTTTAGGGCCCTACAATAGACTGATGGTTACTCAGACAGCAAGTTCTCTACCTGCCAGCGCTCCCAGGTGCTACTTGCCTGGGGACCACAGGAGAGCGGAGCAAATCCCGAGGTGGAGTGAAATCAATCCAGTTTGGGCACCCTGTAGGTGATTCAAGAGCAGCACCCCTTCCCCTGGCATGGTCAGGGATTGATCTCCAGGGCACAGGGGACAGGCATGCAGACCAGACCCCATACACCCAGGTCAGGAGCACAGTGCCCCGGGGCACAGAAGAGAGATCTGTGAAAGAGCCTACTAAGGAGTGTGTGCCTTCAGGGGCAGATCAGCATGCCGGAGCAGCAACCCTCCTCCCAAAAGAGGGCTGTGCACCCAGCTGAGGCTATGATCCTGGGTAGGGAACCTCCTGGGCCATGTCACAGACAGGGGACATCCATTGGCCTAAGATCCCACTTGCTTGCAGAGGACTGGGAGAGGTCACGGAGAGGGGGAGATTGGAGGGGAGTGAGACCTGCTCCAGAGTGTGGATCATGGACAACCCCACACCCCAAGCACAGACTTTCAGCTGAGCAGAGCCATTTGAGCCCCTCCTGGCAGCTCTGCACAGAAAAAAAGAACAGACCTTTGATCCCTGCTAACAGCAATTGTGGAGGCTGAGGGCAGGCTTACCAAACCCAGCCTCACCCAGACTCATTCCGGGTCCTGCCCTCCACTGAGGTGGAGAACAAGGACACATCTGGAAATTGCAGGGCCCCACCCACCACCCAAGGCACAAGAGGGCCTCTCTAGAGGAATAAGAGCTAGCTACAGGATACAAAAACAGCACTGCAGCTTGCTTCTCCCTGAAGGGCCATCTATTGACAGGGAGGTCATCCTGCAAACAATTTTACTGCATCTACTGATTCATCATAAAGGATGTGATCAAATCTCACCCACAAATGTCATCTACTGGCTCGGAGAGTAAACAGGGTGTGTCATTATCCAAATGAAAATCTAAAGGCAAGAAGGAACAACTGATCCAGATGGGAAGGAACCAGCGAAAGAACTCTGGAAGTACGAAGACTCAAACGGAAAGCACACCCCCAAAGAGGAAAAATAGCTCCCCAGCAATGGACATTAACCAAACTCAGAACACTAAAATGACAGACGAAGAATTTAAAACATGGATTGTAAGAAAACTGAATGATATGCAAGAAAAAACAGATAACGAACACAAAGAAACCACAAAAAAAAAAATGAGGATTTGGAAGAAAAATTCACTAAAGAAATTGAAATATTAAAGAAAAATCAGAGGGGGGTAGGGAAAATGGTGGATTAGGGGTGACCTCCTGGCTCTCTGCTCCCAGAGTGGGAGGTGAAGAACACGGACA
>CAUYSK010054624.1:0-47718 GCA_963575035.1 Avahi laniger
TCTTGCTGTAGTTGCTTTATTTATAACACAGCCTGTTTGGCAACTGTCCCACCGCAATTTCTTTGTTCCCACACTGTCCCAACTCAACACGTCCCTGTTCCTTGTTGTTTCGTCTCCGGTGAACAGATGTTTGCATCTAAACTCTCTAGCCTCTCCTGTTTGCAGGGTTAGGGTGCCCTGGACTTGTGTGCAAGGCCACAGACATGTTCTGAGAAAAACAACAAGGAAACATTCCCAGACAAAGTGTCCTCTACAGGTGCCTGTAGCAGCAATGACAAGGCTTCTTGGAGCCTAGGCCTCAGGGAACCACTTAAGACTCCTACATCTATACTGATGAGGCACTCTATTGGTCCTCACTAAAATTCAACCCAAAAATATCCTCTCTGAGGCACATTATAATCAAATTTTCAAAAGTCAAAGACGAAGAGAATTCTAAAAGCTGCCAAAGAAAAAAATCAAATCAAATATAAGGGAGTTCTAGTTAGACTATCAGCAGAATTTCTCAGCAGAACCCTTACAGTCCAGGAGAGAATGGGATGATACATTCAAAGTGCTGAAAGAAAGAAACAGCCAAGAATGCTATATTCAGAAACAGTATCCTTCAGAAATGAAGGTGAATTAAAGACCTTCCCAGATAAGCAAAAAGTGAGGGAATTCATCATCACTAGACCAGCATTATAAGAAATGCTAAAGAGAGTACTACAATTGGAAGCAAAAGAATGATAATTATTATAAAAATATGTAAAAATATAAAACTCACCAGTTTTAAATAAATTCATAATCATATGCAGAATACTCAGTGCTATAATGGTGCTGTATAAATCTTTCAATCCCCTAGAATAAAGGTTTAAAGTAAAAAAAAGCCAAAACATCAACAGCTACAATTATTGGCTAAGGAACATACAAAAGATAAAGATGTCAATTAAGGCAACCAAAATACAAATTGTGGGAGAGAGGGAAATAAAATTCTAGAGTATTTTTATGTGAAAAAAGTTAGGTTGTTATCAGCTTTAAATAGTCCATAATAACTACAAGATTGTTTACATTGCCTCCATGGTAACCACAAGGAAAGAAATTACAGCAGATAACACAAATGAGAAAGAGAAAGGAAACAAAGCTTAGCACCACAGAAAACCCCCAACAATAGAGATAAACCACAGGAGACAAAGAAAGAAACAAAGGATCTACAAAACAACCAGAAAACATTTTTTTAAATGGCAAGAATAAGTCCTTATCCATCAATAATAACCTTGAATACAAATGGATTAAATGCTTCAATTAAAAGTTATAGGATAGCTGAATGGATTTAAAAAAAGCCTCAATACCCAGTTATATGCTGCAGGAGACTCACCTCACCATTAAAGACAAACGGATTGAAAATTAAGGGATGGAAAAGATATTTTATGCTAATGGAAGCCAAAAGTGAGCAGGAGTAGCCATATTTATAGCAGATAAAATAGACTTTAAGTCAAAAACTGTAAAAAGACACAAAGAAGGTCATTATATGATGATAAAGGGATCAATTCAATGAGAGGATATAATAATAGTAAATATGTATGCACCTAATACGAGAGCACCTAAATATATAAATCAAATACTATTAAGTCTAAAGAGAGAAATAGAATTTAATACAATAGTAGGGGAATTCAACACTCCACTTTTAACAATGGACAGATTATCTAGACAGAAATTCGACCAAGAGACATAGTGCTTAAACTACACCATAGACCAAGTGAACCTAACAGATATTTAAAGAACATTTCATCCAACAGGTGGAGAATACATTCTTTTCAACTTCACATAGAACATTCTCCAGGATAGATCATTAGGCCACAAAACAAATCTTAACAAAATTAAAAAGACAGTGATCACATCAAATATCTTTTCAGGCCACAGTGGTATAAAACTAGAAATCAAGAACAAGCAAAATGTCAGAAACCTTAAAAATGCATGGACATTAAACAACATGCCTCCTAGATGACCAATAGATCAATGAAGAAATAAAAAGAGAAATTGAAAACTTTCTTGAAACAAATGAGAATGGAAGCACATCATACTAAAACCTGTGAGACACAGCAAAAGCACAAGGAACAAAACAAAAAAAATAGACAAATGGGATTATATCAAGCTAAAAAGCTTTTGCATAGCAAAGAAAACAACAGAGTGAAGAGACAACCTACAGAATGGGAGAAAATATTTTCAAACTATACGTCTGATAAAATGTTAATATACTGAATATATAAGGAACTTAAACAACTTAACAGCAAAAAACCCAAATAACTTGATTATAAAATGGGCAAAAGATCTTAATAGACATTTCTGAAAAGAAGACATACAAATGGCAGCAGGTACATGAAAAAAATGCTCAACAGCACTAATCAGCAGGGAAGTTCAAACATACCACCTCACTCCAGTTAGAATGGCTATTATCAAAAAGACAAAAGAAAGCAAGTATTGGCAAGGATGTGGAGAAAAGGAAACACTTAGACACCATTGGTGTGATTGTAAATTAGTAAAGCCACCACGGAAACAGTATGGAATTTGCTAAAAAAATTGAAAATTTAAAAATAGAGGTACCACATACTCCAGCAATCCCACTACTGGGTATATATACAAAGGAAATGAAATTAATATGTTTATGTGCACTCTAATATTTATCACAGCACTATTTACAATAGCCAAGATATAAAATCAACCCAAGTGTCCAGCAATGAATGAATGGGGGTAAAGAAAATATGACGTATATACACGATGGAATGCTATTCCGCCATAAAGAATAAATACTGTCATGACAACACAGGTGGACCTGGAGGACATCGTGTGAAGCCAGATACAGAAAGATAAATACCACACAATCTCACTCATATGTGAAATTTAATAAAAATAAGAGTTAATGTCATAAAAGCAGAGATTAGAATAGGGTTACCAGCTACCAGAGACTGGGAAGGGAAGGGGAGAGGAAAGGAGGGGAAGGGTGGTCACTGGACACAAAGCTACAATTAGATAGAAGGAATAAGTTCTGGTGTTCTGTTGCACAGTAGGGTGATGATGGATAACAGTAAGATATTGTATATTACAAAATAGCTGGAAGATAGGCTTTTGAATGTTCTGACCACTAATAAGTGACAAATTTATGAGGTGATGGATATGCTAGATACCCTGATTTGATCATTATACCACATGTGTATCAAAACATCAAGTTTTACCCCATAAATACATACAATTACAATGTGTCAATTAAAAAAATTTAAAAATAACATTGATTCATGTGAAGAAGACGACAAGGATTTCTGGCAGCCCTGTGATATATAGATCTAAAAATAATTCAAAAACTTACCATGGAATTTAATTATTTTAGCCCTAAAAAACCACAACGAATATGATAAAACAGTTGTACTTCAGGTTTCTACTCATTAACGCAGACATTTTATATTTCTTTCTTCATGCTAAAGCAGCTTCCCTGAGTTAGAATCTGTACCGGAGATCAAGGAAGCTGATTATACCATTCTGTTGAAGTGGGGCAGCAGGCAGAGTTCAGTGAGGCTTTTTATCTTAAATTATATTTTCAACTTGACCTCATTAAATTCTTTTCCTTCTGTTTGTCATTGTTAGGCTCAGTATTTTTCGTATTTCCTCTCAGCCCCTTTACCATTTGAAAACTGTCTTTAGAAATAATTCTTGCATGGTCAGTTCGTTATTTCTAATGGTGACAACATATCGAATGCCCTAGTGTACTGATTTCATTGGGCCCTATGACCCACAGTTGGACAAGTTCAGGTAGCTCTCCTAGCTGCTGATTATTTTTAAGAAAATCATTAAATCTCAAAAGCTATTTTTACGTTTATGCTTATTTTCAAATTTATTTTCAAACTTCCTTTAGGAGAAAAGTTGAGTAGTATAACAAATGAAAAAAAAATCCAAATTTCTGCCTGGATTTTGTTTTTTGGAATAGAGAAATAAGCAGTAAACAGGGGGAAATGTTTTCCCTAACATAGGACCAAAATTTGTGTTGCAGTGAATCTGATCTGTTTTTAAATATGATGCCTGTTTCTGTGCAATTTTGTAATAATAAAGTTATTTTTCATTTATTGCATATGCAATGTGGTTGTAAATATATATTTAAAATATTATACATAATTACCAAAATGGATATAATAAAGTAAGTTATTCTAAGTAAAATGCAGCTTTTCAAACATCTTAAAGAAAAAGAAAAAAAGACTTGACTGAAATGTAATCAAGGGAACCAATGCTATTAGACACACCAGCGGAAACTCTAAAGCAACTCGTAATGAATTAAAAGAAAAGGGCCATTAAAGTGGAGAATCCCAACAATCAAGTGGAGACATTTCAGGCTCTTTAGGCATCACTGCTGGGATAAATACATTATCATACTAAGCTTTCATGAAAGGCTGTTACATTTTTACCAACTTTAATCTGTTTCATTTTTGTGTTTAAAGGATGGGAGTTGCATTAAAATAAAAATTCCATTTGGGTTATTATCTCCCCAGCTGTCTGTACAGACCATGGGGCTGGCCAGAGAATATTCTCATCATGTGTGTCGGGCAGTTAGTCAGTGATTCATGCTGCATTAATGCACGGCACAGACGCGTTCCTTTTGTTACTGAATATTAGACAAATTAGTTCTTACAAATTCATGACCCACCCTCCCTCTCCTAGTCAATGTTTCTTCCTCCTCCCTCTTCTCACTTGCTTACGGACTCCCACTACCATGGATGGTTAATATTGCTAATAACCTTCAGCGAGAATGAGCGGAGGCATCCGGAGGAGGAATTCGACAAAGAAAGGGGCACGACACTGCTTCTTATAGTCAAACAATATATTCTGAGTTCTAGTCATTTTCCAGGGTGCCTCAATGCAGTAATGAAAAATGAATGTTTTGTTGTTGGAGTCCCAAATTAATTCTGCCTCCCACTTCATGTGAGAAGTCATTTATCTTCTCAATTGCTTTAAATTTACTTTTGTCAGGATAAAGAGAGATGGGTTGTAACAAAATTTGATTTAGACAGTTTCTTTATCCAGGAAGCAAAGTGTGGTGATGCTCTGCCTTTCTATCTCTGATCCAAAATGCGTTTCTATTGGAATTCTTCATTGAACTTTTGAAATGACAGTCCAAATATTAAAATGAAAATAGACTTCCGAGTGTGATCGGTAGTTTCCAATTGAATTATGTGTCATATATATTTATTTTAAAAGAGTATCCCAGTGATTTTCAAGTGTTTAGTCATCAAAGAATGTATTATTACATGTTTATTATTAACACTAGTAATATATGTTATTATTTTTATTAAAACTAGCATGTTTAGTGTTTACTGGAAAATATGCAGTCAGTGCTATACCTATGTGTTTTCTCATTTAATCTTGAAACGGCCAATGTCCAGTGGTACAAATGGTGAAAGGGAAGCACAAGGTTAAGTGCCTTGCTCAACATTTCCTAGTTTGTAAGTAGATCTAGTGCCTATCCTCTGAAAAGGTGTAGTATGAACTGTATTTGGTTTATAAATGAAAGAATTAAAATTGATTTTGTTTTTATAATATAAGACATCCCTGAGGATTCCTTTAAGCATTATATTTTAATGTTCTAAGTTTTCACTTGTAATACAGTAAATACCGACACATAAGTATTGGTATATTTATTTGATATTGATATAACCCATCTAACCAAAATCTTGATGATGTACTGCATAATTTTTTTAAGTATACAACTCAGTGGTTTTGGGTATATTTGGTATATTATAGCCATCTGGTTTTAGAACATTTTTGACCCCCACAAAGAAACCTCCATACCATTAGTTGTCAGTCTCCCTTCCTCCAACATCTCCTCATTAATCTGCTTTCTGTCTCTATAGATTTGCCTGGTCTGGACATTCTATATGTAAATGGACTCATGCAGTATATGGTTGTTCGTGTCTGGTTTCTTTCGCTTCGCATGTTTTCCAGGCGTATTAGTTTTCTTATATGCATCAATACTTCATTGGTTTTTATTGCTCAATAATATTCCATTGTATGGATATGTCACATTTTGTTTGTCCATTTACCGACTGATGGACATTTCAGTCGTTTCCACTACTTGGCTATTAGCGATAGTGCTGCTGTGAACCTTCATGTTTACACATTTTTGTGTGTTTATTTGCTTTCATTTTCTGGGGGTATATACCCAAGAGTGGAATTGCTGAGTCATAAGGTAACTAACCCTATGTTTAACCTTTTGAGAAACTGCCAAATAGTTTCCACTGCTGTAGCATTTTACATTCCCACCAGCAATGTGTTAGGATTCCAATTTCTCCACATCCTCTTCAACACTTGTTAACATTTTTTATTGTAGTCATCCTTATAGGTATGAAGCAGTATCTCATTTTGGATGTGATTAGCATTTCCCTAATGACTAATGATGCTGAACATCTTCTTCTGTGCTTATTTCATATTTAATATTTGCATATCTTCTTTGGAGAAATGTCTACTCAAATCCTTAACCCATTTGTAAATTGGGTTGTCTTATTTTGTTGCTGATATGTAAGAGTTATTTATATGCTTGGGGTACAAATCCTTTATCAAATATATGCTTTTGCAAATATGTTATCTTATTCTATGAGTTGTCTTTTCCTTTTTTGATAGTATTTTTGGCTGCATAAATTTTTACATTTTGTTGTTCAACTAATCAATATTTTATTTTGTTGCTTATGCTTTAGGTGTCATATTTAAGAAGGTCATACTTACTTCAAGGTTACAAAGACTTACTCCCATGTTTTCTTCTAAGAATTTTGTAGTTTTAGTTTTTATATATGTATATTGTTAAATTACATTTAAAACATCTATAAAGGACACTTTGCTG
The DNA here is from genome assembly GCA_963575035.1 of Avahi laniger. Lineage (NCBI taxonomy): Eukaryota > Metazoa > Chordata > Mammalia > Primates > Indriidae > Avahi > Avahi laniger. Next base: position 6,851 of record CAUYSK010054624.1, read on the forward strand.
CACAGGCCTAATTCTTCTAGGTTTTGTCAGATATATTAGTCAATGGAACAAAGTAAATATTTGTGTCACTGTTATATACTCATGATACTTTTCAGAATCTGATACTAAATCTGCCCTCAAGGAGCTTTGCCTAATAAAGAGGAGCAGACGTGACACAAAGAACTAAAATGTTAGGTAAAACGTGACGAGGACCAAATGAAAGGTGCTGATCATTTATCTTGGGAATTCAGAGGAGGAAGATTAGCTGTGGTTGTGGGAAGTGATATTATTTATATTTTACTTTTTTAACCTTATAGTAAAAATCAAAGTTTTGGGAGACTTTCCCTGCTCTAATGAAGACCAGGGCAATCACTGATTAGTCCCACTCACATTTAGATTCCTGGAGCGTACAGCATTGATAATCTTGGCTATTCAGTGCTGTAGAACAGCAGTGCTGAAAGTGTGGGTGGCAGAAACCTGAGGGTCCCTAAGACACTTCAGGGGGCTGCTAGGTCAAGACAATTTTCATAATAATATTCAGACATTATTTTCCCTTTTTCACTATACTAATAACATTTTGTTGATTATGCTGAAGCAATGGTGGGTAAGACTGCTGTGCCTTAGTTTGAATCAAGCCCGTGGCACCAAACTGTATGAATAGTCATTTGTTCTTACTGTCATAGACTTGCAGTAAAAGTTAAAAACAAAATGAATGAATGAATGAATAAAATGCCAGTTTCATTTAAGAATGCCCTTGATGAAGTAGTAAAATTATTAATTTTATTAAATTTCAACCTGTGATTGCATATTGTTTTAGTGGTCTGTTTGATGAAATGAGAAAGATATATAAAACATTTTGCTATATACCTAAGTATGATGGCTGTCTCAAGGAAAAGCACTGTGTGATTGAGTTGCAAGATGAACTACTCAATTTTTTGTGAAACATGATTTTTAATTGAAAGAGTGACAGACACACTATGAATATTTAGACTTAGGTATTTGTCAGAAATTTTCCTGAAATAAATAAAATGATGCTGTCATTTAAAGGAAACAACTGACAGTATTTCTTACCTGTGATAAAATTTATACTTTGAAGTGAAAATTATGATTTTGAGAAACTTGTATCTGTCACTAAGATTGAGAGCTTCCTAATAATTAAAGGCTTCTATGTTGAGATGATGATGTTATTGAAGGATATGATTTTTTGATATTGTATCATGAAATGTGTCAGCATTTAGAAGATTTGCATAACTCAATGAATCAACAATTTCCCAATGATGAATGCATGATTTTATAAAAGCGTGTATGGGTAAAATATCTGTTCAAAATGCAAAATAGATCTTTAGATTTTAATGGAATAGAGTATGAAAAGGTCATTAATCTGGGTTCAGATTTTACATTGTAGCTCACTTTTAAAAAACTTTCCTTTGTCAAGTTTTGATGTAGTATCAAATAAGAATATCCACAGTTATCTGAAAAGGCTGTTAATGTGCCCCTTTGTGTTCCAGATACATACCTGTACAAAGCCAAATATTTTTCATATAAATATTTTCATATAAATGTGCTATTTTTATCATCCTTTTTTCTTTGGTAACATACACTTACTTTTTAATGGTATTTTTATTAACATATAAAATGTTATTAGGATTATTTTAATGAATTAATAAAGATTTTTCACTTTTCAAATTTGATTTCATGTACAGTGACTATCAATAACTATGATCTATATTAACAAAAAGCTCTTTGGAGTCTTCAGTAAATCTTAAGTGTGTAAAGGGTATTTTGTAAATGAAAATTTGAGAACCACTACTATACATTAATTTCTTTTTACCTTTCTTTGTGTAAGAGTAATCTTTGAGACTATAAGAAAGAGAATTTCCAGTATAATTTAATCGAGTGAGATACTTTATATGTGCTGGATTAGGTCATATAAATAGAACAAAAGAGAGGACTGAATTTAGAATATTCTTTGGCATTAAGATGTTGCTGTATTATCTATAGTTAAAGCTTATAGTCAAACTTGAGATTATAATAGGTGCCCATTTAATATCCATGTTTATTTTTATCTGTACATTTTATGCTACCTTTTCATGACTCCATTATAAAATAGGTGACCAAGATAAAATAAATATTAACTTATCAGTCTTCATCTAATTGAAAAGACTCACTATTGACTTTCCCTTGAATTCTACCTCCCCTGATAATCCATGTGTTCTTCTTCATAAACATTAATGAACCCTAAATTCAACATTTATTGACTGCCTAATATGTGCCCGGCACCATGAGAGAAGCTTGTAATATGATAATGAATAAGGAGCTTTTGTCCTTGGAGGAATAATGTAAATACATAATTAAAATGAGGCATTTTATGACAGAGACATATAAATGGTATTGGGAAGCAATAACAAGAATGCAATGGTCAATGGTCAATGCAGGGGTCAATGGTCTTGACTCCTGAAGGAGTCAAGAAGGAGCTCATGTAAGAAGTATTCTTGAGTTGATTATTGAAAGATGCATACATGTTTGCAGGGAACACCCCAGACAAAGAAAGGAAAAAACGACATAATATATATGGTGAATTGCAAATAATTCCATATGACTCGAAGCAAAGGGTACAGGAGCAACACAGTAAGAAGTGAGGTTAGTAAGGTGGGCAAAAGCTGTGCTAAGAAATTTAGACTTTATCCTAACTGCAGTGGAGAGTTGTTGATAAGGTTTGAACAGATTGGATTTATATTTTGTGTTGTTGATTTTTCCATTAATATGGTGGATGGATCATTCCTTCATTCTACAAATCTTTCTTGAATCCCTCCTTTCTGACAGGTACTGTGTTCAATAATGGGATTATAAAAATAAAAAAAAAATTCCCTACTATCAAATAGCTCTAATGTGCTATTAGGTTACCGAATGAGTTCTCATTACTGTTCTAATCACAATTAGTTGCTAATAGAATGGACAACTGAAGCAATTCCGGAGTTCAGTGTTAATCAACCTATAATTGCTGTGACTTTGGTGCCTAGACAATATAGCACAAGGATTAATAATTATAATTAATTTTGATGAATGTCTGTGGGAAAATTAGATAAAAAATCCTTAAAGTGCTCAAAGAGATTAAATTAAAAAGATGTCCTCAAAGATTCTAAATAACCTTATTATTTAGGAAATCTTTCAAAGTTGATAAATGTTAGTGAGAAGAAATGCAAACAATTACAAAAATAATAGGAACAAATACAAACACATTCTCAAAGGGGTTGAAATCTAGTTTGAATTGAGTATAAGTATCTGGTTTCTAGCTTATGAATTGAGTATAAGTATCTGGTTTCTAGCTTAATAAGCATCTCCTTTTAGGAGATACAAAGCATAGTTTCCTGCAAAGCATGCAGGAAACAATAGAAATGGCTTTTTAAAATATATTAATAGTAATAGCAGCTTAGAACTTTTAAAAATTTAAAAGCTATCTCCCCCAGTCATGTTAATATGTTGTTATTATAGTGACTTTATGAATGTGAGAACTGAAGAATTGACACCAACTCAAAACTGGATTTGAGTTTGACCCAGAAGCAGCCCCCGGGTCAGGGGAGAAACAGCGGTCACCACCTTCCCACCTTCCTCTGCAACACACTGGGGGGGCCAAAGCATCACACCACAGTTTGAACGAAGAGCGTCATATCTTTATTCTAATTCTAATCAGGCTTCAAAAAGTCTAATCTACAGGAGGTGAAATAGATACATTTCTTCTGGAGTTTTGGGTGGTGGACAAGATTCTGGTTGTTAGAAGCACCTTAAATTTTTAACAAAAATCAGTTGAATTTATGACTTGAATTCTACAGAAAAATCTGGGATGGAGATATAGATTTGAGTCTTTACCTTATAGGTGATAATCACTCTAAGACATGAAGCTATATCAGAAATTCCAGAGGAAGATTCTTATCCATTTTATTAAAGCTAAACAAAGCAAAACCAGGCAGTAGGCCTTGTAGGCAAAACAGCTTCTCCTGTGGTGAACCTGAAAGCGAGTGAGGGATTCAGACATATAAACAGGTGGAAAGATAGAGGAAAATCAGGCTAAAAACAAAAATTTGGAAAACATCAAATATTAAACAGGTGGATTGAAATAGAAGACAGCTTTTTAAAAAAAATTTCAAAGGAATAAAGGTGAAGAAATAGAGCTGGAAAATAAACAATATGAACGCCATGGAGCTGACTGTTTGACAAAAGTGGGTGTGTATTGGATTCTACCTAATGGTCATGTAAGATAAATTCTGAAAAAGGTGCACTGGGTTTGGCAAATGAAAGCTACCTGGTGAATTTAGTATTAACAGATTAAATGGAGTAGTGGTGCCCGCTTGCATAGGTTTGAGAAACAGAGACAATGAGCGTGGGCTACGCTTTTGAACAGCATGGCTGTGAAAGGAAAGAGAAGTAGGGAGAGTGTCATCCTGCAAAAGGACAGACTGTCAAGAAAGCGCTTTTGTTGATTTAGATGGAATAGACTTCAGCATGTCAGAAGCGAACAGCACGAGCCAGTGCAAGGGAGCGGTGGGTGGTTTATTTGGGTGACTGGTAGTTCCTGTTCTATTCAGGACAGGAGACCTGGAGTTCTTTTCATTTATTGTGGCATTTCTGCCCCTGGTAAACTTATCGTTGTCAATTCTTTCACTTTATGTGTTACATAACTTTTGTTACATGCTTTAAACTCAAACAAAAAAATTATATGAGAACAAAATTAATTATTCTGGAAGCTTATTATGATAACGCATTGACTAATAGGAAATTGGCTAACTTATTAACCCAGTTTTTTTCTACCCTTTTCCTTTTATATGATTGAAGAAGTATGTGGAGGTAGGTGATTAAGAATTTAATTTAAAACCAACTTCAGGGGCTGAACAGACAATCGGTAAGCATTTTTTATGCACTTGCTCTCCTCCCAAAGATATGATAATAGGTGCTGGAGTTGATACAGAGAATTATAGCACATGGTCTTTATTGTCATGAAGGTTGCAATCTGAGGATATAAGACTACGCACGTGAAAAAAGACAGCTGGTGGTATGACCACATAAATGACAAACACCATACTGAATTATATGGATTAAATAGGAATTTAGACAAGATGGCTAACACTGAGTTAGAGTGTTCTAAGATAATTTCCTGGACAAGATGGAATTCAAGCAAATCTTTAAGTTGGGTATATGTGGGGAGATGAAGAGAGACCCATTTCAGCTAGAAAAGCCATTCAATACTTCAGCTGCACAGCCATTTCAGCTCAAATGGAAATAATACTTACTCATGAATTAGGGTACTACTATTTGTTGGTGATCTATTATGTGTTCTAATATGCATAATAATAATTAATTTTATGATTTGTGAAGGTGAGAAGGAGTAGGATTTGTTTCCAATGACTGAATGCACCATAACTTAATAGGGTAATAGCTTGGTTAGGATGTTAATCATAGAGCTCTCTTGCACTCTCTCACGGGCTCACTCTCTCACTCTTTTTGGTTCTTCCTGGCATCTGAATTCCCATCCAATGTTTGTGGAATTCCCCCCTCTATGAGCATTGGTAGGAGGCAGACCTTACTTCTTGCTCTAGAGCTTGTAAAGTCCAGATGTTGTTTTTCCAGCCCCCTTATAACAGATAGGGCACAGACACGTGCTCAGCCAAGCAGAAGACTTGTCTGGGTCTTGGACCCCAGTTGCCTTTGTAAGGAGGTATGCATTCTGGCAGTGGAGGCAGCTACGTCCAGTCTGTGTGGTAGTCATGGCAGTGCACCTGAGTGGACCCACAGCATGCTGGTGAGGGTGTGTGGCAAGCTATGACATCCAGTGCTCAGTGGTGGAGGCAGCAGTGTCCTCACCAGACTAGCTCAGGGGCCACCTAACCTCTCGTCTTTCACATCCATTTTTCTAAACCAGGTTCTTTTGCCTCCCCAACAGTTCTGTGAGCAACCCAATAATTCTTCCAACAAATGCCTTTTCTGCTTTAACAGGTTAGAGTTTTCTGTTGCCTTCATTTAAGAATTATCACAAGGGCAAGAGTTTAGGATGAGACTGTGAGGTCTTTTCATGTCAGGCTAAAGAGTATGAACTTTAACATGTAGGGAATATCCCAATAGTAAAGAGTTTTGAACAGTAGGATAACATTACCTAAGTGATGCTTTGTGAAGATTAATGCCCGCATTATGTAGTATGATTAATTTGAGGGAAAGGTTCTAGCTAGGAAAATAATATAGTAGAAGTGAGTCATATTAACAAAGGAACTAGTTTGCAGAGGAAGAGGTTAGACAGGTTGAGTTTGAGTAGATGCAACAAATATGTAATTAGACAATAACAATATGGGATTGGGCATAGATCAGAGAAGTGAGAGTCAAAACTTTAGTAGTAATAAGGTGTGCGTGTCAGGTAATTTTCTAAGCAAATGGGTTATTGCTCTGATGATGAATTATACAGTATTGGTCCTCTACATCTGCAGTCCCCAGCTCCCTGCAGGCTAACCTGTTAGGGACTGGCCTACGGAATTACACTTCCCCCCATTGCCCCCAACCCCTGTCCCCCATCCGTGGAAAAATTGTCTTCCGCGAAACTTATCCCTGGTGCCAAAAAGATTGAGGACCCCTGCTCTACATAATCTGTCTTGACATGCCTTGGGGCTAACATATGGACCACACATGGGAACAGGGGTTCAATTTGACAGAGATTCTCTGTTTTCAGCCTTACTTCACTTGCAATATGTATTTGCATCTGAGGGAAGGAGGCAAGTGTCCACTGAGAAAGACCTAAAGATTATTTAGTAAGCCCCCCTCCTTTCTGTCCCCTACCACATTCCATATTTATTTACCCTAAGGACTCTCTTTTTTAGAAAGTGAGGGAAAGAAAGACAGAAACAAATATTGGCTACTCTTATATTATAGGCTGATGGAAAGAAAATGAATTCATAAAAGAAGAAGAACAGGAGTTATCCAAGAAGTATCAAGATCAGCAGAACTCTTGGCAGCTGAATTCTACCTCCTTGTTTTAATATCTAAAGGCCTATCCAGAAGTGAGGGAGGCCATCATAAATATAGCATAAAATATAGGGCTTAGGTAAAACGATTTCCTTATTTTATATCTTAGATCCTTGCACTGATGAATACGAGTTTAAACCTCATTCAACTAGGATATTAAAGAATGCTATTGTTCACAAAGGACACTCTTCCATAAAATTCCTATAAAAAAATTAAAAAATGCAACTTTCTCCATCTTCTAGAACAAAGGGCAAATGATACCACGCTGTTACAAAGGTAACCAAAGACTTTAAGATGTATTTCCCCATGACTGTAATACAGAGGAATTGAAACAAGGTAAATTCCAAGTTAGTGGAGGCAAAGCACAGAGAGTAATGGGAAAAGCATCACACTATTTAATCAAGAGTCCTGTTTTGCCACTGACTAATTGCTTTGAATATTTTCTTGCTTCTGTTGGCCTCAGTTTTCTTATCTCTTCAGTGAAGAGATCACTAAGGGACCTTAGTGGGTAAAGGATTGAGAAATTGGAACTATGGTTCGGGAAAATAAAATTGGCTACCAGAGAGAATGCACAGATGATGCTGCAAAATGAAATTGCAACTTTCATAGCAGAAGTTGAGAACAGTTGCTACTTTCCTTAAAGGTCATTGTTCATATTCCAGTAGAAAAGGAGTGGTGAAGACACATTGAGAACCTGTTGTCTTTGTCTAGGTTGGGCCCTACCCTTCTCTAGCAGTTATCTGTTTACCTTTTAATGTAATTAGGCAGACCAGATTGGTATTTAGTCTTGTTCTGACAACAGCAAATTAGGCTTAACTCTTTAATTACAATGAGAAGGAAATCACCTTTCTGATATCCTTCAATTAGCTCAAGCAGCTGTTAAGTTATAATTAAAATTTCACATGGATCATTTGAGTTCTTGGAATGTTTCCATTTAATAACAAAACATTTGCATATATGCATTCAGTTTTTAACAGCCTTTTCAAATCTGTCAATGGTAAACCAAGAACATTGATACTGTATTAAACAAAATCTTTGTAGTCTTGTAAGCAGACAGCTGGGTTCCACAAAATGAAATATGGAAATAAAAAAAGTGATCAAAAAGTATTAATGCCTCCAAGTTTTCTGGAGCTTGTTCAGAGAATTAAACTTTTGCTTCATTCATAGTTATCCAAGAAAGAAGGAAAAAACTAACCAGGGGAGAGTGGTTATTTGGTGTTTGACAAATGAATGCCTACATTGTGTATCACATTATTCAGTATAATGACAATCACCCCCACTGTGTCTTTACAAATGGATTCTTGCCTTCATAGACTTTCAAAAGTATAAATGTGAGAGGAAAAATTATGTGTGAAAGTTCAAAGATTCTTTTTTGTTTTTATTTTATTCTGAGAATTTAATTGACTAAAAAAATCCTGTCTTTGAAGTTGCCCTGGCCAGTATTTGTCCGATACAGCTATGAATTAAATAATCTATGTAGAACTGAGATGTAAGAATAAACATATATTAAGCACACTTACCATTTAGATACTAAAAGTCTTTGGAACACTAAATGCTGGTTAAATTAAACTGAATCCAATTGAAGAATCATAAAAATATTTTTAGATTATGTTTTAAAATGTGAACTTATAACAATTGGATTGAATGTTGGAAAACTGATTAAAACAAAGGGGAGTTAAAATTTTTTTCTCCCTTTTTAGATATATTTTATATTCTTTGACATTAGTAGAAGGAAGTGATAAAAAATTCTGTGGGTAAATGACAATGGTGGAAGGTGATAAAATCTATACCAAAGGTCTTGAGCTATTTTTACCAAGCCAAGGTTCTATTCATGCTTTTTCATTGATAGCTTATATTGATGAGAAGAATTCTGTATTGGCTAAGAACATAATGATGTCTTCCCAGCCATCAATCTGTATTGTATGTTATTGAATTTCAACCACCAAGATAATTGTATCTCTGGGAATTAAATAATGCATGTAGCAAAAGAAGAGAGATGAAAGAGGAATGTCTGATATCATAATTATACCAGCATGCACACGTTTTGGGGCTACCAGCTGTTATCAGCACATTTTCCATCTGCCTTTACTAATTTTATTATGACCTTTTAGAACTGATTGCATCTGGTTGAAAGTTGGTGCTCACACCATCCCCGAGTCCATTTTATCTTTGAACAACGAAAGGGAAGAATGAGTAACAAGTGGCATTCTGTTCAGAAAAATGTTCCAAACTAGTACCTCATTACTCTTTTGTTGGCAAACCTTACTGTTGAGTGATTTTAAGATTCATTTTGAGTACTTAGATTTACCAATCTGCAAGTCCACAGTTTATCTCAGGAAATAGGGGGTCAGATCAAAATTCTCAAGCAGTTTTCAGTAGAGGATTATTTGGAAAATGTTTAAAGCATTTGTACATTTTAGGTAGATGAAAAACAGAATCCTAAACACACGGTTTCATTTATTCTGACTTCAAAATTTAAAAAGGTTTACATTAACTTCCTTCCTTCCTTCCTTCCTTCCTTCCTTCCTTCCTTCCTTCCTTCCTTCTCTCTCTCTCTCTCTCTCTCTCACACACACACACACACACACACACACACCCCTTCCATAGAGAACACATTCTAGAATAATAACAACATGTTTACAACACTTACTGTGTGTTCTATTTCACTTACTGTGAATGAACTATTTATTCATCCCAACAACCCAACAAGCTAGTTTATATTACTATATGCATCTTACATAGTAGAAAATTGAAGCCATAAAAATTTAGATAACTAGTGCTCATAGGTAGCAAAGCCAGAACTGAAATCTGTGTTTGTCTTATTCTAAAGCCCATTCTCTTAACCAGTACGGTGTTATATACTTTTATTCATTAATTAGCGTCTACTAGGTCTCAGACTTATCTAGGAGCTAGGAATACAAGGTGAGCAAATGGATGTGGCTCCATCATGTTGTTGACATCATGTTTCCTCCTTGTAAATTTATCTTACATCAATGGGAAATTCCTACACATTCACTGGCTTAGCCTAAGCATGTACTGTACACAGTACTTAACAGTACGGCTGAAGCCTGTAATGATGCTGGCAACATCGTCAAATTCTGTAAGGCAACAGGTTTAGGATAGTCTTGATGACCTTGTTAGCTTTGGCTGGCTGTTGGGGCCATGGCAACAGCTATGCAGCCACTAGAATGTTCCAGGACCCAGATAGGGATCAGCTTCTGAGTTGCTCTTGAGATATCCCTCAGTTTTCTAACAACCTGTATCCCACCTACCTATCCACTAAGGGCCCTCTCTCCAGTTCTGGTAAGAAACAGGCTACTTGAAACCCAAGAGGGAAGTTTTAAAGTATTTCACTTTGGCCAAGACAAAGGGTGATACTCTTACTCTGACCCATGCTTTGGGGGCAATCATGAGTGAGGAAGGGAAGATGTGAAACATGGGGACAACTAGCAGGTCTAAAAATGTTCCATTCTGAATAATGTGAATTTGCAGATTTGTGGTAATGCCTCAGAGGGTCTCGTTCCCTTAGTAGGAATTGATATTGAAAATATGAGTGTGGGAGGTAGAAAGAAAGCACAGCCTCAAAGTCATAGCGTGTGTGTGCCAGCAGTCGTTCCCATCTGGTTATATATGCTGAACAGAAGAATTACATTCAGAATTACCAGAACTCTCATATATAATTCCTCAGCTTAGGAAGAGAATATTCTGATTAATCTCTATTTTCCAGTTTTCAACCAATAATTTGCCCATCTGTTCTTTTTATTAATAGCATCATTATTATTAATATAATTCTGCTTTTTCTGAAATTTTACATGTACCAAGTAATGTCCTGGACAATTTCCATACATTCAATTTCATATCGACGTATTTTTTTCCATTGTATAGATGAGGAAATTGAAGCTGAAAAAGATTGATTGATTTGCTCAGTGTCACCCAGATAGTAATTAGCAGACAGGGCAGAATTTGGGTCTGATTTAAGGATTTTCAATGTATCTTATAAAGATTTTTCTTTGACTGTAAAGCACAGATCCACAGGTATTTTGCGTAGACACTTTCATCTCCCAGTCGGTCGAGGGATTTGCATGCTAATTTACATATTATGAGCACACGTCAAAGCTAGGTTATAATTTTGTCATCTAGGAAAAGCCACTCAGGAGAGATTTTTCTTTCTTCTGAGTTCCATTACTTAACATTTCTAAAATCATTAGCCTTTTCTTATTAAATCTATTTAAATTACTTAATTTAATAATTCAAGGGTCTGGGATTGATTTGTCTAACAAAGTTTAGAAAATCACTTAATGATACCACATAAAGCCACTTCTATCCCTCTAATTGTTATTTATATTTTATTGCTAATTAGTGACTTATCACAAGTTCTTCAATCTGTCTGGGCTTTTTTTTCTCATACAGAGTATTGTCCGTGCTACTTCAAAGGCATTTCCAATCACCAAATTTCTAACATATTTTTTAAATCCTAGGAAGTAAAGTCCAGGTTAATTGTATTTCGGCTGAGAAGAGCTTGGAATAGAAATAGAAAAGATGAGAAATCTATCAAATAGCTACTGTAGGTTAGAAATGGGACACTTCTGTCTTCAAATTACTACATTAATACATCTACCAATTTGCCCATGTCTTAAATTCTTTTAGTTCTCCCTTCTGAAAGGCAAGTCTGCTGCAGGCAATCTTCATTTGGGGTTAAGAAACAGAATCTTTATCAGGCAGGCTAGGACCCATTGCAAGTCAAGACTAATAGTTAAAATACAATAGGTAAGGTATCTTGCTTTGTGGAATGTGTTTCTCCTAGAAGTGTGACATTTTTAAAAATTCATTTCTAAGAAGCAGTAGTGGGTCTTGCTATTCAGGGGAATATGTGGTGAAGTTTTCCATAAGGGGATAGTCAACACATGTACATACTGGTACTTTCTAGTTCTGCTTCCTCTTTGACACTTTATTGTAAGTATCATTCAATATGGTAATTAAAATGTAATATCTAGTTAATTTTGTGTGTCTTTTTCCTACTGAGATGATTAGCTCAATGAACATAGAAACTATGTCTTCTATTTCTTTTCTATTCCCCACAACACCTAGCATAGAGCTGAACATATTGTAACCTTTTAAAAAATATTTACAGGATTGGATGAATTTCTGTCAGAAATGTTATTGATTTATTTTGCTTAAAGCAAGAAATATCTGTAACTAATAAAGTTATTCTAATGGTGTTGTATATTTGAAATGGATGCTAAATCATATATTTAAAATACTTCCCTGGCAATATTTAGAAGTCTCCATCTCTCATGGTACATTAGGTGTCACCTAGGGAACCCTGTACAAATGTCCAGGCCCTGCTCTCAGACATTCAGTTTCAGCATACTGGGGGAAGTCACCGGCATCTTTACTTTTAAAAACACCACAAGCGATACTAAGGTTCAGCTAAGATTGAAAACCACTAGTTTAGAATAACCACAACCAGATCTGTAGAAATTGTCACAGAACACTACTTTGAGAGTTATGCATGTAGCTTATTTGGTGGGGGAAAAAAAATCAATGAATAATTGACTTGCTTTTTATACATTTTTCACAAACTGAATAGACTAAAGGCATAATTGTCACATTAGTAGACTACTTGAAAGAGGCTTGATTAAAAATTACCCTTGTGCATATTATAGAACATAAAAGACATAGGAAGAGCAAGGAGAAGTTGGCGTCTGAAATAGCTGATGTCTGTATGTCCATTGGTGATTATCTGCTTTCTGTTGCACAGGGCCTTCTACCTAATTGTAGGGTTAGGAAATTAAAAAAAACAAAACAAAAAAACCTATTTATTGTTTCAAAGAAAATATATATATATTCTTTGAAACATATGTATACATGCATATATAATATATACAAATATACATCTGCACACACTTATATTTATATATTAAGAACTTGCAAAGTATCTTACACTGATTTTCCTTTGACTTTAGAGCATAGGTTATCTTATTTGCTGTGGATACTTTTGTCTTCCAGTTATCTGAGAGATTTGCATGCTAGTGTACAGATTTGCATGCTAGTTTACAGGTTATAATTTTGTCTTTTAAGAATAATCACTCAAAAGAAAGCAAAGTATGTAATGAAAGTATATAAATAATGAATTAACTATAGAATTAACTTTCAGTAACTTCTTTCCAAAATTTAGATTTTATGTCATTTAATTTTAAAGGAAAGTCAATGGAAATGCTAATGAAATATATTTGGAAGGTTTCCTCCTAATACAATATGGTAAAAAGAGCAAAATTCCTGCATAAATTCCACTTTTCATTTTTACTTAAATCAAGTGGAAAAGGAGGCTTATCCCTGAATTGGTATTGAGCTTGCTTGTTATGAGTTATGGATGTTTTAGCAATAAAATTTGGCTTTCTGGAACAAATGGATGTTCAAACCTGATTTTATTAGTACAGTTGAACATTGTGTAACTAAAACAAGGAAATTCTTGCATATTGCTACAATTTGAGGCCATATGGATCATAAACTTTTCTATTTATATTTCACTAGTGGACATAAATGGCATTATCTCATCAGGAAAAAAAAAGGGAAGCTAGGAATACACAACCGAAGTTTAGAAACTGTACGTCTTGCTACTGAATGTCAGACAAAGGTGAAGCTTTTAAGCAGGAGGCCCCTTGATTTAGTACCTTTAATGTGCACAGGAAGGGATGTGCACAGCGCATCATTAGTGTGACGGGGTGAAAGGGCAACACGTTTCTTCTGTTCCTGTGGAAAGAGGATGAATCTGGCACAGCTCTGATGTCAGAACCTCCATCACCTTTCTCGCAGATGATGTAGATTTTAATTGTACTCGGGGCTGACTCGCATCGCACCGGCTCCTACGTGACATTGAGATAGATGAAGCCATTTGTTGGCATTATCAGAGCCAGCTGTGTGCTTGGCTGCAGCTACAGTAGGCATTTTATCTCATGCATAATCCTCTCATTGAGAGGGGATCACAGGCATCTGAACCATATGGCAAATAATTTTATTATGATCAAAAAAGGACTCTTGAAGCCAGTTAAACAGAAGAGTCCTTGAAATTCAATCAGAAGAAGTTTTATTTTCATGTCATACCATCATCCTAAATTAATTGTTAGTACTGCCACAATCAAGTAGAACCAAGGCTCTCCCACCCACCCCTGCAAATTGAGAATAAATTTATAATTACTTTATTTTGCCTGGGACTTTTTTTTTTATTCTTCTCTATATGGGAGAATTTATTTGAATCCACATCAGAGAAGGTAATCTGTATTTCAAAGGCTGGCTTCTGATTTAAAATAATAATATTTTTAAAAAACTGTCCAAATACAAGAACCCATACCAAACGAAACAAACTTGAATTTATGTCCTAATTGCTGCTCTCTCAAAAGTTGCAGTAAGATAGAAGCTATTCTTTTTTTCTGTGAGGCAAGTAAAGTCTTAAAAGAAAGAAAGAAAATCTATTCTTTCACAGGGGAGCCTAATGATCCTGTAAGTTTAGCATACATCTTCAAAGGAAAGGAGAAAACTTGTCTTTTCCACATGGTGGGATTTCCTGCACATTGTCAAGGAAATGCATAGGTCTCCATAGCAAAGGCATGCAATCCACTGCCCTCTGTCCTGTAGCAGCTGCTACAGGACAAGACAGGTTCCGGTTAGGAGGAATTGTGTGAGGCTGTGCAAGCAGTGTAGTCGCTGCCTCAAGTCAGAATTGCTTCTAGCTATCATATTCCTGTACTAATTGTGACTTTTATTAAGCACAAAGGATGCTCCAAAACACCAGTTCAAATGTTATGAGGCCATAAAACAGCAACTTGCCTAATCTCACCTTGCCTGTGATGTATATGTTCTGTTCTTTTATTACGATTTTTCTTTCTGGAGAAAAGTATATAAAATTTGGGCCTGAGGGCACTTGTTAGTGATGCGAAGGCATTATCAGCAACTTCCACATCACAGTTTGAGAACATGAAGTATCACAGGGTCCAAATAGCAACAGCTGCCTTATCTGGAGACTAGTCTTTTACTTGGTATTTTATTGACAAATAATAAGGCTAGTAATTGGACTGGGAGAGGAATATAGCCACCTAATTTACAGGAACCTTAATTTTCTACTACTAAATGCCTGAAGCAGCTTTTTGTTCTCATCACCCCCTCATGACCACAGCAGTGTAGCTGGCTAAATTGTTAAAATGACTTTAAGTGTGTATTTTTCTCTTCGTTATTTAAGAGCATATTTGAAAAGATATGCTTACCATGAAATATGACAGTGATTTCTTAAAAAAAGAAATAAGTAAACAAACAACAATATTGTAGAATCTTGATTGCAAAACCTGGATGCATTTGTTCAGGGTGCATTTGTTCAGGAGTTTCCTGTCCCCAGCAAAGGAATGTGGGGTTGAGCTGTGTGTGCTGGTGGAAAGAGTGAGCAGAAAATGATGACGATCTTCCAGCAACCGCCGGACACAGGCTTTCCACGTAAAGAAAGTGGTGAAACATGTACGCCTCCTCATCCTTCAAACTTCTTCGACTTAACAATTTAAAAAAGAAAGAGGAAAAAAGAAAATGATGACATTAAGCTCTTCATCTATTTGCCTATGGTAGAAAGTAGATGTTACAAGCTCAGCATTGCACTTCTTTATCATCTTCTCAGTTTCTAGCATAACACAAGGAAGAAGATCATGGAGATCTGATGATCCTCTGACAAAGAAAAGGCATTTTGATTTGGGGGCCTTATATTTTCACCCAAGTGAGCTTTGTTAGTATAGAACATCCAGTGTATTGCCCAGATAAATAAAATGTGCCATGGCTTTTTCTGGGATAATCCTGGTGCTTTTCAAACGCCTGCCTCCCCTGGTATCATTTGCACAGCGTTTAATGATGATTATGCACTATGCTTTCTGAAAGTTTTTGCTGAGTGGCAGAATCTCAGTCTTCGATGCTCTACTGCATGCTTCATGGGGATTTCGCTGGCAATGAAGGTTGTAGATAAATGATGGATGAAGAGGAGTGGCAGAGCCTGAGCACTTGGGGCTTGACAGATTATCTGTGATGTATCGCAATTAGATATGCATCAGCGTCACTTCATTTATGCAACTAGTAAGGGAGCATAACTCTTTGAAGGTAGATTTATTGAGAGCTTTACTCATGTCTTTTCAAAATTTAGAATTGATTTTTGGGCATCTCTAACAGCTTTCTAAATCATCTACCCTTTACATTTTTTTTAAGTTGGAATTTTATGAAAATCTCTACTAAACGGGTTCAATTTGGGGTTGTGTATTTTATTTGTGCTCAAGGCAGTTGCTGGATGACAGATCACCTTGTCACCAGCTGGTCAACAGACCGAATGGGCCTTTGGGAAGAAAGAGAGCATAGGATTGTAGCACAGGAATCATAGGTGCTGGTCGATGGCAAATAGCAGTCATCGTAATAAAGAACTATCATTGCCATTAGAAATTTTGTACACATGCATTCCAAGTAGGCACTGGCTTATGCTTTTTGAAAAAAGAGATACCAGTGGGGAGAAAAAGATAAATTCTGGATGTTTGGAGGCATTTTCTAAATAAGACCCTGTTTCTAAATTATACAAATGGAGTTTTTCTAGTCCTCTAGAGTGAGTCGCATAAATTAGCAGTGACCCACATGCCTAGGCCCTAAAACTGCTGGGGTAGTTCAACCTGATCTGAATTTCAGTCTTACATCTTGACTCAGTTTCATATATTTTTTGCTAGAAAACTTAAATTTGTGTCCAATGTTTCTGTTCTCTTAGAGCTCAGTGATATGGGAAATAATAGAAGATATTAGAGATGGCTAAGAAAAGAAAAAATGCCACTGTTAAATGTGAGTGAAGCCCATGCTCATTTACTGTTATAACTCAAAGTTTCTAGCAAACTGTTTTTGCAGCTTGTCCTGGATCATATTAAATCAAGTCATTACTTGTCCATCTAAGCACATGCATCATTTCACCTATTACTACGTGGTTTTTTTTAAAACTGAGCATTCTACTTAAATAGCTATTTATTTCTGAAATAATCCACATTATTGCAAAAGACTCCTATCCTCTCTGGCCAGAGAACCTTGCCTTACAGGAATTCAATTCTTAATTTGATGAGACCCTCTTGTATAATCCATCATTATGAAATTAATTGTTTTGATGCTCCTTGAATGTTTATTTTTTGGCAAAGGAAAGTGTGTTGTGTGACGGGCAGCAGGTAGCTGCAAAAACAGAAGAAACCCAGAATTCCCAAGATTATCGGCATTTTCCCTTCCTCCCTTTTGAGCCCAAATCAATCTCTCCAGGGGTCTGCATAAACAAACATGCTTGTCACTGTAGGACAACTTTTACATTCTTCAGATAAGGGCTCAGCTCAGTTTGGGGTCAAATTATACTGGTAGCAAAGCAGATCAGAGTAAACAAGGTTTCCAGGATTCACTCACTCTTGTAAAAGCTGATTATAATTGATGAACGACCGGCTTGCTAGACCCTGACAGGCTGGTTGCCTGGCCTTTGCTCTCTGCCAGTTCAAGCCTTACAAGTGTGAAATAGCCAATTACTGGAATACCTATTGAAAGTAATAGGCCAATGAGCAAATTGCTACTGTGGGACATCGTGGCAGTGTAGATGGAAGGAGGCCAAGATAAAGTTCTGGTCTGAGCAGCTGCTCCCACCACAGATTGCTAATACTATTGAATGACCAGGAGATGAGAGCAAGGTATTTTCCCATTCAAACTGCAAGTGTCCTGCCTTGTATTGACTTAAAGTTTATGATGCATGATACCATCTTGTTACCCAGGTCCTAATTTGCAGAAATAAATCCTCCTTTTAAAAGGTAGTTAAATAGGTAATAAGGATAGTCACGGCCATAGATTTTGTGCAAAAGCATTAAATACAATTTTTGCAGGGAATGAAAAGTCATATAGTGTGCAGAGTGTTAATACTTGCCAGCCATTTGCTATTGACAGAACAATTTATCTTGATAAAGGACAGTGAAAAATTCCAATCTATTCACTGACATCACATTTTCAGCAGTAATATATGACTGCATCTAAATACAAGGTTGAGATCTGATACAACTGAGAAGCTCCTGGTAATTTTCCTGTAAATATATCGTGTACTGGACAATGAACAAATGACACATTTACCATGTAATTGGATAACCTATTTTTATGTGAAATTTTAAGTTTTACTGTGTTTAATGGAATATACCATAATGTTTCCTTTTGGAGGTAACCTGTTTCTTTAGTAAGACTTTAGCAATAAAATGGGTGTTACTGGGTTTGACAGAGAAGAAAGATTAGACAAAGAAAGGTAAATTCTAAAACTGCACAAGATGATAGATTCTCTCAGCATTTACTACCATAAGCAAATTATCTTAATATTTACTATAAATTTTATTTATATTACAGTTATTATATTAGAATATATCTTTTTGTGAGATTGGGGAATTGTGAATTGCATTTTAATTGAATATTTCTTTGCAAAGTGCTCTAGCACAAGTCTGCATTTTCTGAAATGTGCCTGAGTGAGTCACAATACAGGACAGGGACCAATGTGGAACATGAATGGTGTTGTGGGACTGGGAAAGGTGATTTAGATCTATTGGGAGCTGTTGAAGCCCATTCCTCCCTAGGCTAGAGGGCATGCAAGTTCAGCTCTGCAAGCTTACAGAAGGCAGAAGTGTACACACACACAAATCACCTTATGTACAACACCTCTGTCCCCTATATCCCCAACTTATATGAGTCTCGAATGAGAAAGAATCGAGTCCCTTATTGCTTAAGATCCAAATCTTGAGTTTATTGGCATGAATGTTATATTTCCTAGCAAATCTGTGTAGAAGCCCACCGTGTCTCATCAGTACACTTTTCTTCTTTCTATTTGTCTTTCATGAACACTTTCACAAGAGAAATGAGAACTTGCTGTTATTGACATAAAATGGCTCGGGAGTAGTTTGTGCATTCCATTTTAGATTATAGCTTTGGAAAAATTCAAATAGTTTACTATCTTTAATATATATTCTGCCCATTTTCAAGAGGATTTCAGAAATCATAATATAAAATCTCTTAATTTTTATTGAAAAAATAAAAACAAGGAAAAAAATTCTAGAGCCATGTCCAAGGAGCAGAAAGATTCCTTGAAAGAAATGTCATACCATCCTTGGCACTGAGTTTGACAATCTAGTTTTGGCCTGGTAAGACAACAAATTACATCTCTAAGTACCAGAGTGTAGAGTAAAAAAATAAGGTGTCCTCTTTTTCTAATATTCACCAAAATCACTTGAGTTGCTTTCTGATCTAATAAGCCTCTTTCTGTCTCCTTTTGGGAAAAAAATGGTCAAAAAAGTCAGTCTTTTAAAATCAAGGTAAAGAAAGAAATGAATTAGTTTGGTCCTTGCCATTTGCCTGCCTTTACTCCTGTCGGCCACAAGGTGCCACTGTTGAAAACAGGACCTGCACCATTTGTTGCCACTCTGTCCACAGCTGTGATTATCTTTCTGCTGGTCCAGATCCGTGCAGGACAGGACAGTTTCTCTAGAGAAGATAGTCTCACTCCATCCAGCATTTCCAGTATTTTCTACTCTTGAGTTTATGCTGCTTTCTCAACCATTTCCCCGCAAGCAACAATAGTGCCGGAGACTAGGTTAGCAGGGAGTTCAGACTCATGCCACATGAGAGAGAGTCGTATGGGAGTTCCTCATTGAGCTGTGTGAGTATGAGTACTTGGTGAGATTTAAATAAATTCTATGCACACACATGCATACACACTTAGAGGCTGTTAGCTGTTATTATTTTTCAAATAACTCTCCATGCAAGACTACCCTGAGGTTGCACAGAAGCCCCTCTCTAGCCTTGCCCATTTTTTGCCCATAAGGCTTCCTTAACAGACTTTTGGCATCTTTCTTTCCTGCAGATTGTAGCTGGTATTATCTCAATCCATTCAAAATATTCTGATAATATTAGTTCTTAAAAAGGATGTCTAGGTTTCTTGTCTCTTCCGTGTAGGTGTTCTTGTACAAATTTTTCATCTATTCCCTAGTGACCAGCAGCCTGGAGCGGTGCAGGGGGCAGGGGGCTACTTTGCACAAAAATGTAAAGCCCTGGGCTGCACTTTTTTCTGGGTGCTTCCTGGGACAATGGAAGCCTGCTGTTTCATATTGATGTAATTGAGAGATACCCAAGATCGAACCAGTCACTAAGTTAACTTTCCATTTTCACTTTAAAGAAATTCACTTTTAAGTGTCAATTTCTCTTCCTAAAAAATATTGCCCAGATTGTATTCATTTCCTGTTTCGAGAAAATTTTCCATAAAGATAATTCTTTTTGTGTGTTAAAATTAATTATTAATTTGTCATATAAAAAGGGTATTGAGTAATCTAATGATTCTATTGCAGCTTATCAAATGAACTTTATAGAGTAGAGAAAATAATGTTTCTAGGTACTATACACAGTACCTCATTTTGTCTTCAAAGCCCTCAAGGAGAGTGTTATTATCCCAGTATTTCAGGTAAGGAATCCATGTTCACAGGGTTTACATTACATGTCCAAAATCATGTGGCTGAAAATAGTTTGTACATATGGAAACCAGAATTTAAATACAGGTTAATGTATAATTTTAATTAATGGATTTCATACACAGTGCATTCGCTTAAATCTTTTGATATCAATTTGTGGATTATCCTGGATTTTCTATTCATACAATTATATTGTCTACAAATAAAGAGATTTTATATCTCCTTTTCCAATTCTTTTACCTCTTTTGTCTTTTTTTTTTTATTCTACTGGCTAGATCTTCTAGTATAGTGTTGAATAAAAAAAGTAATGACAAATATTCCTGTCTTATTCTTGATTTCTTAGTAAAAGCTTTCAGCTTTTAACATTTTAATTCTGAGAAGGGCTGTATGTTTTTGCAGATGAGGATGCTATATTTTCATCCTCTTTTAAAAAGAGTTTTTATGTAAATGAATGTTGATTTTTATTTAGAGATTTTTTTATTATCAAAATTACTATGTAGTTTTATAATATTAATTTGTCAATGAGGAGTATTATGTTAAAAGATCATTCAAATATTGAACCAATTTTGTATTCCTGAGATGAACCTACTGGTTCATAATCTATAGTTTTTTTATATATTTCCGGGATTGCTTTTGGCATCAGGTTACATTAAACTCTTTTTCTATTCCCCACACCAACTTGTTAGAGATAGTGATTATCAAGTTTGGTTTAAAAACTGCTCCTGTAAAACTGGGACTTGAGAGTTTCGAGTACTCTTTTTAATCCACTGATTCAATTTTTTAATGTTTGCAGTCTTCGTTAAGATCTATGTTTACTGTTAAGCCAATATTGGTGATTCATACTTTCATCTCATCCAGAATATGTCCAATAATTTGCACATCTATACTTATCTGGTGTTTGTAAAATATTTACTCTATCAACTGCATAGAGGAATGTCCCATTCTTCTTTTTCATTCTATGTATTTTTCCTTTATTTGCTAGTCCAGTCTTGCCAACCAAGGGTTTCTCTACTTTGCCAGTCTTTTCATATTATCTCAACTGAATACTTCTAAACATTTTCTTTCCTATTTCAGTAATTTCTATTATTGTCTTTATTTTTCCCTGAGTCTACTTTATTTGGGGTATACTTTGTTGCTGATTTCCTTAATTTATAAGTTAAACACTTCCATCATTAATTTTTCTTTTTTCTTCTGCTTTTCATATATATGCCTTTAAGACTATATGTTTCTTTTCATATGCTGCTTTAGCTGCATTCCACAAGTTTTAATATAGAGAATTGTCATTGATATGCCATGTAAATATTTATAATTTTATTTATAATTATTACTTCATTATGATATTTTTTTTAAAGTATGCTTTTTCTGCCTCAGACTTATAGATTATGCCCTCACTCATTCTAATTTATTGCATTGTTGTCAGAAAACAAGTTCTGTGTTGAATTGATTCTTTTTGATAGTCTTAATCATATAACACACTTATAATCATTTGTAATTTTTAAGTATGTTTTAAAATAATTTTGGGGTAGAAGATTCTTTATTTTTTGCTCCCACCGATATACATGTGAGCATAAATATATGTATATGTATATATATTATACATATTTATGCATATTATACAAACATATTCACACACACACTCACATAATCAAACACACACACATATGTTAGATTAAGCCTATTAATTATGCAATTCTACTTTGTAATATACACACTACTTTTTCATCTGTCATCAGTTTCTTAGAATGGCATGATAAAATCTTACAGTATGATAGTGGATTTGCCAGTTCTTCCTTATAATTCTCTTAATTTTTTCCTTTATGCCTTGTGAAATATGTGGCTAAGTGAGTATGTGATCAATATGGTTACCTTTTCCTCTTCTACTGTTCATTTTATTTATAAGTATAATTACTCTTTATTGTGTATAACCCTTTACTTTGAAGTCTATTTTGTTTGCACTCAATATTGTATCAATTCTCTTTTTAGTTTTCACTTCCCTGATATCTTGTCATTTTTTTCTGTTAAAATTCTATGGCATTAAGTCTTTAAGTTTATACCTTTTTAAACTACATAAAGTCATATTTTTATTTATTTTAAATCTAATTTCAGAATCTTTGTCTTTACTTATTTATGCCATCTTAAAATAAAGCCCAAAAGAACAAATGATACTCTATAAGAAAGACACCTGCACCCGAATGTTTATAGCAGCACAATTCACAATTGCAAAGATGTGGAACCAACCCAAGTGTCCATCAATACATGAGTGGATTAATGTGGTATAGGTATACCATGGAGTACTATTCAGCTTTAAGAAACGATAATATAGCACCTCTTGTATACTCCTGGATAGAGCTGGAATGCATTCTACTAAGTGAAGTATCCTAAGAATGGAAAGACAAGCACCACATGTACTCACCATCAAATTGGTATTAACTGATCAATACATAAGTGCACATATAAGAATAACATCTACTGGATGTCGGGCAGGGGGAGGGGGCGGAGGAGGGAGGGAGGAGGGGACGGGTATATGCATACACAAAGAGTGTGATGCGCACCATCTGAGGGATGGACACACTTGAAACTCGGACTTGGGGTGGGGGCAAGGGCAACATATGTAACCTAAACATCTGCACCTCCATAATATGCTGAAATAAAAAAAATATAAAAAAATAAAATAAAATAAAGTGTAAATGTAAGCCACAGAATGTATGTACTTCAAATTAAATAGAAACTAGAATAATTTGATCACTATAGGGTAGCAATTAAATTGTTGAAAGAAATTCTTGTCTGGACTTAATTATACATCTTTTAAATTTTTTATTTGCAATGTTCTATCTTCCATTCCACCAACCCCACAATTCCTCTATAATGGGTTGATCAACTTATTGTTTTATCCAGATCTACTCCCAGAATTCAGATATTAAGCATCTTATTTTCCTGATTTAGGGATTTTCCTTAAAATTTTTATATTCATTTATTTTTATATTTCTCTGTAAGTATCTGAGAATACTTTAATTCTCATTCACTGTTTTCTCATTACACATTGTTTTTGCCTCTTACATTTTTAATTACACATTATTTTTGTCTCTTAGTTTTCTCCTTGTATAAAATGTCCCTAAATTAATTATACTTAAGGTCCTTACAGTAAATTGTTATTTAAAATTGAACTCTGGTTACCAATCTGCACTCAGTGTTGCTCCTTGCATCCCAATTCTATTCCTTCCTTCTATGATCAATTTCCTTAATGAATACACGTCATTATTTCTTTTCAGCAAGTGTACATGAGGCAATTTCTTGCATTGTGTTTTTTTTTTTGAAAATTTATTTGTTCTGACTCTCATACGATAATTTAGGAAAGAATAAAATTCATAGTTGAAAGTTAATTTTTTCCTTGGCACTTAGAAAATATCCGTTATCTTTTATTTCTATCTTTGCTAATAAAAAGTATTTTATCAGTCTATTAACTAATTCTTCATGGGTTGTCTGCCTTTTCTCTCTGTTGTTAAAGATTTTTCTACTTGTCTTCAGTGATTTATAGTCATACAACAATATGTATGTCTAAGGTTTGATTTCTTTGTATTTGTCTGCTCAGGAATTGATGTGTTTCTTCAGTGAGGACTCTTATATCTGGTAAATACTTAGCTGCTGTCTTACCATCCTTCTTCATTCTCCTTGTTCTCTTCTTCCGGAATTTCTTGGAGATTATATTAGATCTTCTTTTTTTTTTATCATGCATGTCTTCTCCTTTGTAGTTTCCTGCTTTTAATCACTCTGTATTGCCTTCTCTTTAATTTCTTCATATCTATCTTCCAGTTTCTGCTTTCTCTACATTAGCTGTTTCTAATCTACTTTTTTAAAAAAAATTTCAGAGGTTGTGTTTTTTATTTCGTTTATTTTCTTTTAAATACTCCTTTGTGTTTTTTATGTTATTCTGCTCTTAAAATTCATGTTCAACCATTTACTTCTCTGATTATTTTAATCATATTCTATACTCTTAGATTCCTCTATTATATGAACTTTCTGGAATTTTAGATGGTTTTCTGAATCAACTGGATATCCATAATATAATTCATATCTCCGTATGTATTTATAGTTTTTTATGAGCTCTTATTTGCTGATTTTATATATATCACTCTACAGTAATATTTATATAATATGCATAAATACATGTAATATGTATAAATAAATATTACTCTAGACTGACTTTTAAAATTTGCATATTCCAGGGCCAGTATTTCACAACTTTTTGTGTTAATTTCTTGGTTTTGGATTCTCTAACTACAAGGTTCACTTTACTTACAAACTGTGTATGACACCAGCATGTAATCTTGATTTATCAAAAGAGACTTTACAATAAGTTTTATTGGTTTCTTTTCAGAATTCCAGGAAAACGACAGGCTTCTTTTTACTATTCCAAGTCAGTGAGTGCATTTTTTTCTGGTCTTTTTACAGAGAGGAGAGAGCCCTCTTACGTTCTGGTTCATGTGAGGTTTAATCCGGGTCTTTGTCTCCTGAGGAGGTTGGGTCCAAGGCGTTAAAATACTAGCTCCTAAATGCTATAGCCAAACAAAAACAGAAACAAAAACAAATAACAACAAAAAGGGTCCTATACCCATCTGAGCCATCGTGACATCCACTAGAGCATTTAGCTTTTGGGGGTTTGACTTTTCTCTTCATTTTTGCCATATGTTTTGTTTGATTCTGAACTTACTATATCCTTTTTTTTAATAAGAGAAATTAAATTTAATAATATATTGTAAATAACCCAACATATCCAAAATATTATTTCAATATGTGATCAACATAAAAAATTAATGAACTACTATACATTCTTTTTTTATACAAAGTCTTTCTGTCTTTTACACTTACAGGACATCTCAATTTGGTTGTGCAATATTTATCACAAATACTTGATATGAGTTTAGATTTCATAAAATTTACAGTTGAAAAAGTAGATTCACATAGCCAGGTTGATCCAAACATACTTAAAAGTTTTCTATAACTAAATCAAGTATCATTTTAAAAATTTAAATCAATTAAAATTAAATATAAGAAAAATCAGTTCCTCAGTCACATTAGTCACCTTTCAAATGCCCAGTAATTTGATGTGGCTAGTGGTGACCCCATTGAACAGTACAGAAAATGTGTCCTATGAAAAGGTACAAGGATATATCTCCATATACCATCAGGAATCAAATCGATGAACAAATATTGCATGTCTATCACCTGTTGCACATAGTAGATATGGTGGTAAACAAAACACCCTTGGTCAGGAACAGTTAGCTACAGGGACTTTGCAATTGGAGTTGCTGAGAAGGAAAGAGAATTGGCCTTGTTCATAGCTTTGGATCAGAGTCACTCAGGAAGAAGGTAGGGCTGGCTTTTGCTTGATCTGTGCCAAACTGCCTGCGTGCAATACTCCATTTTCATCCAGTAATACACACTGGAGGCTTGGTAACCCAGTGCATTTTGTGTTCTGGTGAGAAGCTTCCAATAGGTGGCCATTTTGACCCCATAACCTCATCCGGACGTGATGGATGGTGCTGGAAGCCCCGCAAGGGCCAGGACGTGAAAGCACTAGAAAAAATCTGGCATACCTTTAAATGTATGTGCAGATTTATGCTGAAAAGAAATGAACACATTTTCAAAAGACATGTGCAAAAATATTTGTGGTAGCACTATTCTTAATTGCCAAAAACTAGAAATTATCCAAACATACATCAACAGTAGAATTATTGAATAAATAGTGGAATTTTCTGGATTTTCATGCAGTGAAATACCATGTAGCAGTAAGAATACTTGCTATATACTTTTAAAAAATGTTTGTTTATACACTATCTAGAATGTTAGTGTATGTGTTGTGAGAAGTAAGTTCTCATCAATGCAGTCTTCCATATTTCTAGGAGAACCTTGTTTATTCATGATAAGAAATGAGATACATCGATGCTTCACTCTAATTTACATAACTTATTCATGTCTGGCTACGCAACAGGTCTTCCAAATCTGGCTTTGATACATTTTCCCTGGTTTCTGCCCTCTTTTTGCTGCAATTCTGTACTCCTGCTAGATTTCAGGCTCCTGAGGAATTTATTCATCTTATATTTCCATTGCTAACCACGATGTGGGACTTATTCCGTGTTTTTGTTGGTAGTCTTTTAAAAATTTTGAATATAATAATTTTTTCTCCTAAAGGAAAGGTGTAAAGCTATGCCCTATGTGGAATTAAAAGAAAAAAAAGATAAGATCCTTAAAGTGCTTCAAAATGAGTACAGATAATAAAGTACACAGAAAATGATAGTATGGCCCACCTTACACTTATAAAAATTGACACATAAAATGTGACTATTAGCATCTCTTCTATGCATTTCTGCTGTATGCTGGATGCCATGCTAGACTTTGATGATATAACAGTGAAAATGATAGTCCAGAAAAGCAGTCTAGTGGAGGGAATGTGGATAATTAAATAGACAATCACAAGACTAGGTGATAAATATTGTTATAGGAATAAGAACGTAGTTTAATGGCAGAGTATGGGGAGTGATTATAAAAGGAATTTAAGAAAAACTTCTTGGAGGAAGTAACCTATAAAAAACTTGAAGGATGAGAGGGATGAACCAGTTAAACCAGGTATACCAGAGTGATAAACTGGGTGCAGGTAGAGGGAATAGCATTTTCAACGGCAATGGAGGCATTTGCAGAACTATTCATATAGGGACTTCAAATGTTGGTGGAGGGGTGAGGGGCTGGGGAGGAGTGATCACAGTTAAAGCTAGGGAAGGGGCTAACTAATGAAGGATCTTGTAAGCCATTTAAAACAGTTTGAACTTTGTCTTGAAGGCACCGGAAAAATCATAAAAGAGCAAAAAAAAAAGGTTATGACAAGATTTTTTTTTTTTAATTTGGAAAGATGTCTACCGAAGATGAATTTGAAAGGAATTATACAAGGGCAGTGACCTCACATACTTTTGCGATATACCAGACAAGGGTTTAAGAGAAGATCTTGGCCTAAAGTGATAGCAGTAAGATTCTAGAAAAATGGATGTATTCAAGAGATACTTAGGAATTAAGCTTGAAAAACTTCAAGATGGGATAAAATAAGGAGTTAATGGAGAGGAGAAATTGAAGGCTGACTCTGAGGTGTCCTAAGGGCAGTTGGCTATTGTCTCTGGAGCTCAGGAAATACTAGCAGCTGGAAGGAGGGACATTGTAGTGGTTTTTAAAGTATGTCTACAAATTCTGTGATACTTCTCCCTTCAAGAGGGAAGATGAAGCTTAATTTGTTTCCAAAGAATGAGCTGGACTTAGTGACCCTTCTCTAACAAATAGAACAGGGCAGAAATAATGGTATGCCACTTCTGAGATTAGGTTACAAGAGATGTTAGTTTTCATCTTGGGCACTCTCTCTCTTTCTTGGATCACTTGCTCTGCGGGAAGCTAGTGGCCCTGTAAAACAGTCCCATAGAGCAGAGGTCCCCAACCTTTTTGGCACCAGGGACCATTTTCATAGAAGACAATTTTTCTACAGACAAGGGAGTGGGTGGGGGAGGGATGATTTCAGGATGATTTAAGCACATTGCATTTATTGTGCACTTTATTTCTATTATTATTACATTGTAATATGTAATGAAATAATTATACAACTCACCATAGGTTGGGGACTCCTGCCATACAGAGACCCATATGGGAAGGAATGGTCTCCAGCCAATGGCTGGTGAGAACTGAGGCCTGTAAGTAGTAGATTCTCCAGTCTCAATCAAACATTGAGATATTAATACCTACAGCCTGAGTTTAGAAGCTGATCACAACCTCTGTGAAAGCCCTCAATTCAGAACCACCCAGCTAAGCTATACCCAGATTCCTGACTCTCAGAAACTATGCAAGATAATAAATGTGAATTGTTTCAACCTACTAAGTTTTAGAATAGTGCATCAGTCAACAATAGCCAATGCATGCATTCAACTTCTGACAAGGATAATCACATAATTTTGTAAATAGAATGGCATTTGAGTTATAACTAGAAGATAGATAGAATGGAATTTCAAGAGGAGGGGATCCTGAATAAGAATAGTTAGCATTTGCTAAGAGATTTCTATGTCCAGAGCACTGTTCTCAGTGCTTTACATGTGCTTAACTCATTGAATATAGCAATCCTATGAACCAGATAGTATTATTATCTTTCTTTTACAGATGAGAACATTAAAAACCCAGAAAAGTTGTGATGTTTTTTCTTTTAATTTTGTTTTGTTTCCCCATTTTATTGAGATATAATTGACAAATAAAATTATATTAATATAAATTCAAGGTGTGCAATGTGATGGTTTGATATACTTATACGTTGTGAAATAGGTACCACAATCAAATCAAACACATCTGTCACCTAACCTAGTTACCATTTGTGTGTGTGTGCACATGCGCGCATGTGTGTGTGTGTGTGTGTGTGTGTGGTGATAACATTTAAGATCTACTCTGTTAGCTAATTTTAAGTACACAATACAGTATTGTTAGCTATAGGCACCATGCTGTACCTTGGATCCCTGGAACTTATTCATCATATGTTTGTACCCTTCAAACATCTTCCCATTTCTCCCACCTCCCAGCCTCTGGCAACCACCATTCTACTCTCTATGAATTCAGTATTTTTACATTCTACATGTAAGTAAGATGATACAGTATTGTCATTTTGTCCACCTTATTTCACTTACCGTAATGCCCTTAAGGTTCATCCATGTTGTCACAAATGGAAGGATTTTCCTTCTTTTTTTCCTTCTTTTTTATAGCTGAATACTATTCCATTGTGTGTATGTGTATGAATATTGTGACTTACAATTTATTTAGCAATGCCTTGGCTGTCATGAATAATGCTGCAATAACATGGGAGTACAGATATCTGTTCAACATACTGATTTTGTCTCCTTTGGATATATACCCAGGAGTGGGATTGCTGGATCATGTGGTAGTTCTATTTTTAATTTTTTGTGAAACTTCCATACCATTTTTCCATAATGGTTATACCAGTTTATATTCCCACCAACGATTTACAAGGGTTCCCTCTTCTCCACATCTTGCCAACACTTGTTATCTCTTGTCTTTTAGATCATAGCCATCCTAACAGGTTTGGGGTAATATTTCCCTATGGTTTTGATTTGCATTTCCTTGATGATTAGTGGTGTTAAGCACATTTTCATGTCCCTTTTGGCCATTTGCATGTCTTCTTTGTAAAAATGTTTATTTGGGTCCTTCGTCTATTTATAATTGTATTATTTGGGGTTTCTTTTACTGTTGAGCTGTTTAAGTTTCTAGAATACTTTGGATTTTAACTGCTTATCAGTTATGTGGTTTGTAAATATTTTCTACCATTCCATAGGTAGCTTTTTTATTTTGTTGATTGCTTTT
This sequence comes from Avahi laniger, assembly GCA_963575035.1. NCBI lineage: Eukaryota > Metazoa > Chordata > Mammalia > Primates > Indriidae > Avahi > Avahi laniger. The sequence continues at coordinate 36,739 of CAUYSK010054624.1, forward strand.
TTCTTTTTGCTGTGCAGAGTTTTTTAGTTTGATGTAGTCCACTTACATATTTTTGCTTTTGTTGTTTGTGCTTTGTTGTCATATCCAAAAACCATTGCTAAGACCAATGTCAGTGAGCTTTTCCCTTGTGTTTTCTATTAGAAGTTTTACAGGTTTATGGTTTTTACTTTTAAGTCTTTAATCTATTTTGAGTTAATTTTTGTGAATTAAGTCCAATTTCATTCTTTTGCGTGTGGACATACAGTTTTCCCAACACTGTTTAATAATGAGACTATCTTTCCCCATGGTGTAAATATTAGTTGACTATATATGCTTGGGTTTATTTCTGGGCTCTTGATTCTGTTCTATTCGTTTCTGTGTCAGTTTTAATGCCAATACCATACCGTTTTAATTACTACAGATTTGGAATAGTTTGAAAGCAGAAAGTATAATACCTCCAGCTTTACTCTTCGTTTGCAAGATTACTTATAATATAAGGAGTCTTCTATGGTTCCATACTATTTTTTAGGACTGTTTCTCTGTTTCTGTGAAAATAGCCATTGGACTTTTAATAGGGATTGCATCAAATCTATAGATAGCTTTGGGTAGTGTGGCCATTTTGTCAATACTAATTCTTCCAATCCATGGACATGGAATATTGTTCCGTTTATTTGTGTCTTCTTTGATTTTCTTCATGAATATCATATGATTTTCAGTATACAGATCTTTCACCTCTTTGGTTAAATTTATTCTTAAGTATTTCCTAAGCATTTATTCCTAAGTAGTTAATTGGTTTCGATGCTATTGTAAATGGGCTTGTCTTCTTGATTTCCTTTTTAATAGTTTAATGTTGGCATATAGGAACACTACTGATTTTGTATATTGATTTGTATCCTGAAATTTAATTGAATTAATTTATTCTATCTGTTTTTTAGGTTTTTCTATTGTAAGATTGTGTCATCTGCAGAGACAATTAAAATTTTTCCTTTCCACTTTGGATGCCTTTTATTTATTATTCTTGTCTAGTTGCTATGACTAGGACTTCCGGTGCTATGTTCAATAAAAGTGGTGACAGTGGGAACCATCATCATTTTCTTTATCTTAAAAGAAAAACTTTCAGCTTTTCATTGCTGAATATGTTAGCTGTGGGCTTATCATATATGGCCCTTATTTTGTTACATTCATTCTCTACCCAATTTGTTGAGAGTTCTTATCAAGAAAGAACATTGAATTTTGTCAAATTCTTTTTCTGCATCTACTGAAATTACAATTACATTGTTTTTGTCCTTCCTTCTGTTAATGTGATGTGTTATATTTATTGATTTGCTTATGTTGAGCCATCCTTGCATCCCAGGGTTAAATCCAAATTGATCATGATGTATGAGGCTTGTAATATGCTGTTGAATTCAGTTTGTTATATTTTGTTGAGAATTTTTGCATCTATGTTCATCGGGGATATTGGCCTGTAATTTTCTCTGTAGAAAGAAAATTTACGTGACTTTAAGTGACTTTCATATCAGGGTACAGCTGGGCTCATAAAATGAGTTCGGAAGTGTTCCTTCCTGTTCAGTTTTTTTGAAGAACTTGAGAAGAATTGGTAATAATTCTTCTTAAAATGTTCGGTAGAATCACCAGTGAATACTAGAGATACTGGGACTCTCAGGGAATAAATTACTCAGCAAAATTCCCAAGTGTAGTAATCAGCAGTCTCTCTGCTTTTCCAAGGCGCACCTTTTCCATTAACACTACTCAGTGCCTTTGTGGAAGGCTGGATCAAAAGATGGAGGAACTTAGGTGCAAACACACTGATCTTTTTTCATGTATTTAATGTTTTTCTACAACTATTCCCTTAATTCATATCTCCATTTATAGCTGTATATCACAACAACAGGTTAATAAAAAGCTAATACTAATGAATATTAAAAAGTACTCAGGTCTTGCTAACAAATGCATTTATACTGACATAGAACAAAGTTCATCTTTTTTTGTCAGCTGTCATTTTGCAGACAAAAATAAAGTGATTTATAGCCTCTCCATAGATCTCTCCTCTTTGGGGTTTCCCCAACAAAAGGGTGGTAAATGAACACTATTTATTTCAGTACAACATAAATAAATTTAATTTTAATGATATTGTGATTTTTGTAATGCACCGAGTGTAATGCAATGAGCCTCAGATATGTCTGCTTGAAACCCATTTATGCCTCTAGGTCCTCAGATGTGTGAGGCCAAAGAAACAGGACCTTCTGTGCCTTTTTGTTGTTAGAACACCAAATTAGAACTTTTGGCACCTAATTTGGAAATTTGGAGTACATTATTTCTTCAGTTCTTGTCATTTAGATGCTCCAGAAATTTGCCTCCCTTCTGCCAGGGAAATGACTCCAGCAAAGCTGTTCTGCGGGAACACTCTGGGAGAAAGAAGGCAGAAAAATCTGAAAAGAAATCTGAAAGCATTTTAAAGTAGTTAATTGGTAGAATTAAATACCTTTATATTTTTGTGGAAAAAGCAACAACTTAAACAAAAGCTTATGACAGTTCAGATTTCATTCATATGCACCAAGTTATATTGAGTTTTTGTGATTAGTAAAGATACATGTTCCAGAAAACTTTGAAGCCCAAAAGGATCTTAATGAACTCTTTCTCCTCCTGCAGGGCCAAACAATGCCCCCTTTGTCTAACTTCCTTTCTTAACATAGATTGATCACTCTGTTATTAGTATTTGCTATTACTTTGCATGTTTTGTATTGTAATACTTATTACACTGTACTATAGGTAAATGTCTCCTTGTAGGTTTTAATCTTGCCAAAATATGATGGAATCTTTGGAGCTGATTTATACTAGTCCAACTCGTAAAAGACTGATGATGCATACACCAAAATGTTCCTTTATTTTCCAAAGGGCATGAGGGATATGTGGGAAAGCCTTTTCATGGAATGAAGTATTTAATGTTTGGTCTTCAAAATACCTCCTTGGAGGCCCCCTAAATAAGCAGGTTTTCATGATAAAGGAGGAATCAGAATTTTATGTGGTTAATATCAGTTTTACTCTGGAGACTTTATTTTCACTCTTAGAGCTAATTCATTTATTAAATAAATACTAATGAAGAGTCATTTAATCATATTTCTACAAAAGGTAATCAGTTTAGAAGTCCTTTTCCATTCACTGTGGAGACTTTTAATTTTAAGAGAGATTTCTTCCATGCTGTAGAGAGTTTACTCTGTGGCACTCACAGAGTAAACAGCCCCTGTAACCCCAGTAGTAACCTCCTCCTGACTCAATGCTTTTCTCCTCTTAACAGGGCTAGATTTAACACTGACAAATACTTTCTTTTAGAGGCTTCCTATTTTTCGATGCAGTATAGATAGAATTCCTACCATCTTCACGGAGAATTCAATAGTGTTGGGTAATTTTAAGTTGTTAAAATCAGTTACTTTACTAATTGTACAGAATTGATCTTGAAGGGGCTGAGATGTCCTCTGCTCTTGGAGTTGGTTACTTTTGAGGACAGCTTATCCTAGCTACTGCAGGTTTATTTTATATGTGGACTCTTTTATTTCTTGGTTTGTGGGGCCTTTGCTTAGCACTCAAAAGATTGTACAGTAACACAAAGATGAAAAGCCTCCTTTCCTCAAAGTCATCAGATTTGGATTGGAATCATACATCTTCTATTAAGTCACCTGTGTGCTCTGGGTGAAGCTTCACCCAGGAAACGGGAAATAGTATTACTGGAATTAATAGTAATGCTCGACTCTAAGGGGTTTAAGAAGGTTAAAGGTGACCTTCAGGTGTTTAGCATGCTAAACACCTAAAATCCTGCCTGGTACTTGGCAGGTGTTCAGTAAGTGAAGGCCACCATTTATAGACAAGATACACCTGATTGTATTTAGAAAGCATCATTATACATCCTATGTTCATCAACTCATTCATTCATTCATTTATTCAATAAATGCTTAGCACCTACTTGATGCCAAACATGATTTACAACATGGATCCTACAGCATTTAAAAAATGAAAAGTATATTTTAGTGGAGGGAGACAAATTATGAACAAATATAAAAGGAAATAATATTCTGTAGTAGAAAATGGTAAGTGCTCTGGAGAAAAACAAAGCAAGCATGAGGGATAGGAAGTTCTGGCACGGGGTTGCACATTTAATAAGGGAGATTAGGTAAACAAGGTGACATCTGAGCCAAGGAATGAAGGAGGCAAGAGACGCCGCCACACGGACATCGGGGGGAAGGGTATTCCAGGCAGAGGGAACAGCCAAGGCAAAGTGAAGCATGGTATTAGTACATTTGAAGGCCAGTATTCTAGAACAGAGTGAATAAGGAAAGTAGAAAGTGTAGGGCTTTATAGGCCATTGTCAAGAATTTGTCTTTTACTCTTATTGAAACGAAAACCACTGGAGGGTTTTGAGCAAAGCTGTTGTGCTATCTGCTTTACCTTTTGTCTCTCTGAGTGCTCTTTTGGGGTTGGACTGAAGGGAAGCGGAAGCAGGTGAACACTTAGGGAGCAGTTGCAGTAGTCCAGGTGAGAAATCACTGAGTGGGCGTGAGCAGAGGTGCTGAGAATGCTCAGATACTGCATCCAGCTGGGACACAGCACCAGCAGGATGTCCAGATGAGTTGCACCTTGTATTTGAGAAGCGAAACAAGTCAAGGTTACTTGTAAAATTTTCGACCCAACTAATTGAAAGGAGGGAGCTTCCATTTACTGAGTTTATGGTATCCTTGCCAGTTACCTTCAAATATTAAGTATCTTTTTGAGTATTTGTCTTATTTCTATAGCTATTATAAATTTTTAAGAGTAAGGACAGTGTATTATTTTTTTTTCCTCATGTGCACTCATGGTACTTTTCTCTCCGGATGGTAATCGGCAAGCATTGATGACCAATCGACTGATTATGTATGGCTTGTCGGTGACACTGATTAAACTTGTCATAAAGTTGGCTGTGATGGCTGAGATAGTTTCACATGGGATAGCCATAGATGGTCGCAGTTGGATCATTAAATATTCCTGAAGATATTTAAGATTATATGAAAAAAATAAAGGAAAAGTAAATGTTTGTTCAAACTAAGAATTTTGACTATTTTTGAAATTGTCAGCTCTAACAGGCAGTATCCTTGAAGGTCCCATGATAAGATATAAATAATATTATAAAGGAGAAAATTAATGTATTCGTAAATATAGCAATATCTAATTACAACTGATAAATTTAAATTGTTTAAAGACTAAAAACACATAATGTTTTATTACCGAAATATTTTGAAGATATTATCTAGCTTTTGAAGGAAACCAGATGAAGCCCTAATTTGGAACAAAAGATGGTCTTTAAATGCAAACAAGTACACCTATGTTTCTATGCCAATCCAGAATTTATAAATGAAAGGGAATTTATTAATAGAAAGTAGCTAGTTAGTGGCTCAGGGAGGATTAAATCCGCATCTACTTGTGCCTGGTCCAGTGCTCTACTATACCATGTTTATATCTTGATTTTAATTAGTCTTTCTTAATTTGCAGGAAATTTAGAGATTATCTAGTAGAATTCACTCAATCCCTTAGCAGTGTAGCATTATTGTAGAAATAAAGTGAACTGAATATCGCGTGAGATACTTGACTGTCTCTACAACGTCACATGGGCCCAAGTTTCCGTACACTATTCCCTGGTTATGGACTGTGATCTGTCAGTTGTTAACCATCAATCCTTCTTTTGCCATTGCCTTTTGTGCTGGCCACACAGAGATCAAGTAGAAGTTGGCCTCACCTGGAGGTGTAATCGAACATTTCCATGTGTGAGTTCAGCTGGCTTTTACCACTTTCTGCAAAACACTGAATGTAATCATCACATTTGCCATTACACTCAGAGTACAAATAATCCAGTCTCAAGCACTTTGGGATTTCAGTAGCATTTTGTGTTAGGTAATGTCAATAATGACAGATTATTCTTAAAATAAAATACATTAATGGCTAAAAACCAGTCATTCAATACTTGCTATGTCGGTTGTAAAGAAAAGATGGTAAATCTTGCTTAGATGCCTGAGATTAAAACCCTTTTTACAGTTGAGGACAGTGATAATTTTAATAACATTAATTTACAATTGACAAATTGTGTACTTTTAACACTGATAATCTAGCCATTTATTAGATTTTAAGAGCAGGGGTGATTAAGTATTACTGCCCAGAAGAGTTGCTGGGTTGTTATTTATAACCACGATGAGTATAAAAAACAACTTTTTATGTTCTAATGCATATTAATTCTTGCTTCATTAACTGCAGCCTGGGATATTTGCATTGATGTTTTCCCCATACTATTTCATTTCCCAAATTGATTGGGCTGCTTGTTCATCACTGTTGTTTTATTTCATCTTGTTCCCCACCCACAAAAAACCCGTATTAGCTTCTAAGTGGTAAGAAGGAGCTAGAGGGGATATACTTGTATATTCTGAAAGAATTGTACCCTGCATTCTTTAAGCAAAATTCAAACTTTGCCTGGTAGCCTTGTGCTTGAGAAGAATTTCTAAGCAAAAAAGGAAAAGCTTTTTTGATATTTCCAAACTAATGATTTATGGGGCACAGATCATATATATCCTTCTAATTGGGCTAAGTAACATATTATCCCATCTATATTTGACACAATTTTAAATCTCAGCATGTTGTTTGATAAGAATAATGTTACAATGGTCTGCAGGAGGTGAGATTTTACAAGCCCCTGTGGTGCAAGCAATTTCAGAAGCGAGTAAAACCAAATAACTAACGCAAACAGCTTGGCAATAGTATTTGTTGTCATTTATTTTAAAACAAAGAAAGAAGATACCATGAACAGTCTTATTTTTCTAATTCTAAGCATAAATCCCAGATGCAGGAAGGAAATATGATTCCATCATGAGCAATAAAACAAACTTTGCAAGTTCTACACTGTAGCTAGAATTATGGTCTCTCGCCACTATTAGTCTATGGCTGAATGTGCAATTTCAAATGTTGTAGGAGTATTGCAACTTCCATCTCTTCAAAAAATCCAAAGACTCAGTTTCCTGTTAAAATTCCATACCTATATGCTTCATATTTCTTATGCTTCATCTGTTATGTTACCCTCACTCTTGATAGAAACTTATTTGGATAATGTCTGGAAGCAAAGATTCCCCCCCCCACCCCGAAGTAGGTTAGGGATGGAGGCACTCCGTCAATACCTGACAGGTGTAAATTTGTTAATATATGAGTAGTATATGAAAATACAAATCACCCCAGAGAACCAGCCTAAAGCAGACTGAAAAGCTGTCATAAGCAATTTTCAAAAAGCATGAGTTATTTGGTTCCCTTCCAGGGGGAACAACCCCACAGGCATAAATTTCTGAATGGTACTTGACAATCTTAACCAGTTCTGCTGTCTCCAAGCTTGCGGTATGACCAACATGTGATGACGTGGACTTTCTGGTCACCTGTCATCTGAGACCGAGGGAAAATTGACGAGATAATTGGGAAGAGCTTGAGCCTCCTTACTTACCGATGCACATGTCAAGGAGCAGATCAAATAACCTCGTAATCAGGAACATTTTGAAACAATTTATTTGCCAACTGATTATTTATGGGCCTTCCTCAATCACACCAATTTCTTGTGTGTCATAATATGAGGGAAATGATGGAGTCTTTGAAATGTACCCCCCACCCCAGTCACCAGTTTATATGTTCTAATATCGTAAGATTTTGTTTTCCTTTCTGGCCCTGGGTTCATTGAAAAATCTTTACTAACTGAATAGCCTTCTCCCTGGTGTGAGATGGCTGACTTTAGCAAAGGAGTGCATGATTGGCAAGTCGGTTCTAATCGAATAAGTGTCAAGGTCAAAAACCAACAAGTGGTGAAGATGAGGAAGCCCTGGAGTGGTGTTTGTTTCAAATCATATTACATCTTTTTAAGTAGAACAGAGCTTGAGGGAGCATATGTAAAATTGAAAAAGACAAACAGTTATAGGATAGCTTTATGCTGCAGATGTTATATTCGCTAAAATAAGGAAACTTGTATTCTGTAGTTCTTAATAAAATTAGATCACATAAAATGTATCGGTATCAGAATTCTTGTGAATTCAACACTTGGGAATGAATTAAAGTATGAATGTGTCCTAAAGGCTTTGCTGTGATAGAGAAGTGAAATAAAGACTGGTTCCTGCAATTCAAGATTCCCCAGTAGCTTCTGCTGATGTTCCTCCAGGATGGTTCTCAAACTACTTTGGTCATAACCCAGATAAAGAAGAGGTTATTCATTGGCACTCAGTATATATACATGCAAACACACACATACACACACACACCCCTGAAATAAATATTATTTTAAAAAGACCTCCTATCTCATGTGATTGATTCACTTTAATACTTCCTATTCTGTATTCTGTATATATTTTTATTTTATTCTATCCTATTATGTTTCAATATTTCATTTAAAAGACTGGTTGGTTATATTACACTAAAGTTACAAATCCACTTGCCAATGGTTTACAACTGCTGTTTGAAATACATTGCACTAGAAGGCTCCAGATTACCAGAATGTGCTATGCAAGTTCCTCCTATTGGACTTGGCTTCGAACCACTGTTCCTTCCAGAATGCTCTCCCCTTACTTACATCATAATCGTCCTAGAAGTTACCAAGAAAGAAAACTATCATCTATTGATACCTACTGGAAATAGTTGTGAAAATGATGATGCATGGTCAGAGAATCCAGGAGCGCCAGAAGGCTATTCTTCATCAACCGTTTCTTTCATCAAGATTCCCAATGAAACTACATGCACAGTAAAAAATGACTGACAAAAAACATTTTGTTATTAGATGTGTTTTTAACACCAAACCACAGGTGAGGTAGCTCAGATAGTATAGAATAATATTCTTTCTAAGTTTAGAATTAGCCTGGAGACAGAATCAGAGCAATGCTCTTAGCCACTGCATTCTACTACCATATGCTATATTTATTTACTCAAAATTCAATCATTCATTCAGAAGGATTTATTGGGTGCCTGCTGTGTCCCAGGCATTTTGGGTTTAATATGATAACACCGTAATAGTGTTCTCACTATCAACAGTGCCTATGGAGTAAAAAGATTTTCTATTTCACTAAATCCTTCAGCTCCTTCAGCTCCTTGGTTCCTTCACTGAGTGCTTATCCCAATTTATAGGATTTACCATGCAGTGAGTATTTAGAAGTAGTACTTTCTCTTCTTTTTAAATCATGTTGTAGTTGTATAGAACACCTAGCACAAGAAATTTTTATATAACAATGATTTTCTTTTTGAACACTATAATTAGTCTGAGGCTAATAAATATTTTCTGGGTAAATGCACAGACATATTAGATGTATTTAAAAGGCTTGTTTGTTGTCATGGCTATGTGTAACTGCTGTGTAACCCAATTAGTTCTAGCAAATACATGTTTGGAAAATTAAATGATAGGATGCTGACTCCTAACTAAAAAAAAATACACACACACACACACACACACACACACACACACACACATATATATTGCTTCCTAGGGTGTTATGAATTCAGGAAAGAGCTTAAAACTCTTCTAGAATAGAAATGGTAGCTTTTCTGTTTATGCATTGCTGTGTAACAGAATGTTTTTCTTAGAATAAAAATAGTAACTGTTCTGGTTATTTGTTGCTGCATAACAAGTTCTCCAAACTTGGCAGTTTAAAACAACAATCATTGTATTATATCTAAAAATTTTGTGGATTAAGAATTTAGGCAAGGCTTGAAGAGTGATCACTTTCTCTATATAGGGCCGATTGAGGCTACTTAATGATATTTGCCTGGAAGGCGGGCTGATCTGGAGGACCCAGGACCACTTCATTCCCATGTTTGGTTCCTTGGCAGGAATGGTTGTGCAGCTGGGCTCAAATGGGACTGATAACCAGAACACCTACATGTAGCATCTCCACAATGACCATTATAGGGTAGTCAGATTTCTTATATAGCAGATCAGAACACGTCTTAGTCAGTTTGTGCTGCTATAACAAAATATCATAGCCTGGGTGTCTTATAAATAAAAACTTATTTCTCTTGGTTCTGGAGGCTGGAAGTCCAAGACCAGAGCATAAACATGATCGAGTTCTGATGGGGGCCATGTTTTGGGTTGCAGATTGCTGTCTTCCCATTGCATTCTCACATAGTGGAAATAAGATGAGAGGACTCTCTAGAGTCCCTTTCATAAGGACCCTAATCCCATTCTTCAGAATTCTCCTTCATGACCTAATTACCTTCCAAAGTCCCCACTTCTAATTCATTCGTATTTGGGGTTAGGATTTCAGCATACGAATCTTGGGGGAACATGAACATTGAGTCTACTGCAGGACACTCCCAAAGACGCTGTTCCAAGAGTGAGCCCTCTAAGAGGGACAGATGGAAACTGTAAAGTTTATATGCTCTTCACTCAAAAGAATACACAGAATATGCTTTCTAAGTACAATGTATTATTTTTCAATTATTGCATAACAAATCTCTCCAAAACATAGCAGCTTAAAATCACATACATTTTTATCTCGCTGTTTCTATGGGTCAGGAATCTAGCAGCACCTTAGCTGGCTGACTCTGGCTTATGGTCTCTCATGAGCATGCAGCTAAGCTATTGGCCAAGACTGAAATCTCACCTGAAGATTGAACTGGGGATTTTTTGCTTCCAAGGCCACTCATGTGGTTGTTGGAAGCCTTAGTTCTTCACTGACTGTTGACCAGAAATTTCAGTTTTTCACCATAGGTTGGCTGAATATCCTTATGACATGGAAGCTGGCTTCTCCTAGAGCAAATGGTGGGAGAGAGAGAGAGAGAGTGACAGAGACAGAGAGAACCAAACCAGAAGCCACAGTCTTTTTATTTCAGAGTGGCATACCCTTCACTTCCTCTTTGAACCAAGTTTTCTTAGTGATACCCTGTATTTCATCTTTGCTCTGAAGCCAATTCTTAATTTTAGCATCATGTGTCATATAAAAAGGGTAAGACTTTTCAAAAACATCAATTTTTACC
>CAUYSK010054626.1:0-12115 GCA_963575035.1 Avahi laniger
CCTGTTTGAAAATGGATATGAAGCTGTTCTCAGAGTGTCTGTCCTTATCATGTTTTATACCACTTTCTCATGACACCTTCCACTGCTTTGAAGGAGGGAGGGGACCTACAAGTAGAAATACCATTTGATCCAGCAATACCAGCATTAGGCATCTACCCAAAGGAACAAAAGACACTCCATTATATTTTCTGTTTGATTGTATATAGGAAAGTGATTAATTGTATGTAATAAATTAGTAACTGTCCATATTACTGACTTATCTTATTGCTTTGAATCATGTTTTAGTACTTTATCATTTTGGAGTATATCTACCAAACAAATAAAGGTTGTTTTCTAATATTTATAACTTTTATTTCTTTCTCTTATCTAATTGTATTGGATAATACTTCCAGAACACTATTAATAATAATGGAGATAAGATGCATTCATGTCCTGTTCCACTTGATTGAAATAGTTCTTGTGTTACTTCATTAAGGATAATCTAGGTATATATGGTATGGACCCACATTTTTCCTTTTTTAGAAATCAATGATGCATGTTGGATGTAGTCAATTTTTTTTTGAAAACTATTGAGACAGTTTTTCTCCTTTCAGTTATTAATATGACATGTTCTATTGATATGTTTCTTAATATTAAAACATTCTTTCATCTGTAGGATTAACTCTACTTTGCCATGATATAATTAATCCACAATACAAATCTACAGCCTTTTATTCATAATTATAAAATTCAAACTCTTTGAAAGTGAAAAATAGCTCATCTGGCATCAAAACTTGATCTGATCTGATGCAAGATTATTTATTCTAATTAGTGTTAGTCTTCATATGTTTTGCTACTGAAATATTAAAATGTTTGAATATGTGATGTTTCCCCAGACCCCAGTGAGAGTGTTGCACAATAAACAGTGAAGATATGTTACATTTCCAAAATCCAAAACACTCTAAATTTTGAAACACTTTTAGCTTCAGTGGTGGCATATAAGGAATTGCAGACTTATAATACATAATGAAATACAAAGGGAGAGACTGGAGGCAGAGGAATCCACCTTTGAGCTGGGTCTTTAATAAATGAGTTTGTAAGTTTGCATGAGAAAGAAATAAATTTCTGGCAGAGGCATGAAAAGATTTAGCACATTATGAGAAGAATGAGAAATTCAGTGTGGCTGGAGGGTAGGGTGTGTGGAGGGAAGGAGTCATGGGAAATGAGACTAGGTCAGATAAGCTTAGACCAAATTATGAAAGGCCTTGCATGCTAAGAAGTGTGAACTAAACTCTCGTGTGTCTGACACATTCCTATAATAATTGAAAGTAGGGATGAGGGTGGAGGTAAGGGTTTGGATGAAGCAAAAACAGGAGTTAGATCTTGGAAAGGGAGGGAAAAATAGTCGCTGAATACTCAGAAGACTAAAAGTGGCAAATTCCACATCAAGGAGTGAGGCAGGGGCAGTACTTCCTCTTAGGCAATCCCAGAAGTCCCAACCTTCAAAAAAAAGTCTACAACAGTCCAGACTAGAGTCTCAAAGATAGATGCTTACCCAATGTTGTTTAGATGGAATAAGCCTTATCTAAGGCAATAGGGAAATGGGGGACACTATAGAAAATAATTAGAGCTCAGTAAGATTTTCAAGTAACTGAAGTATGAACAAGCTCTATGGAAATACTGTGCAGTATAAGGCAAAAATTGGCACACATGCTTGAAGATACAGCATGGTGGCATTGAAAGATCATGGATACAATATTCAAGTATACCAGGGTTTGAATTCTGTCCTTTCTGACTTCTCTGAGTCAGAGTTTCTTCATGTATAAAAAACAGATCACAAAAAATATTTTTATATGGTTGTTGAGGATTAAATCCATATAAATGAGAAGAAATTTTAATATTTTGTGTTTACAACTACAGTTGGGAAAAGTACTGATAGCCAGAATTTCATTCAATTTGAAGTGTTCAGGATGATCTGCCTTAAAATATAGTCACTATAATGTGCTTGGAATTCTCTTTCGTGATACCTAGAGTCATTTCAAAAATAGGCAGCCATTTTCCAGATCAACTAAAGTCAATAATGGATTTTCACAAAATATGGAGAATATTTCTTACATATATTTATCTTTTATATATTTCTTAAATATTTTTGTCTTTTATATAAGAATGTGGAGTCTGTATTTATAAATGAATATATAATATTTTATATATATTTTTGTAAATATGGAATATATTTATATGGAATGTCTTAAATATTCTATATTCATGTCATAGTATATTGTAAGAGAGGTAAAGGTCTGAAAAAAAAAGGCAATGAAATGTTTTGAGTTGCCTTTTTAACCCCCGCCCTTTGGTAATTAAAACTGGTATTCCTTCCCAAGGCCAGTAATCAAAGAAAAATACTCTTTACTGTTTGTTTTCTTGTATCTTAAACTACAGGAGATGGCTGAACAGAATTGTCTGGACCAGCATCACAAGATTGTCATCACTGGAGATACGGTCCGGATAACCCAAGATGGAAACCACCAATTAGAGTTAAGCAGCAATAGCCTGAAGCCATGACATGTGACACCAGTCACACAGACCCAAGCACAACTTCTGAAAACCTCCTTTAAAAATCCCTGTTTGTCTATTTAAAGTCAGGATGGTGGTCTTTGAGATGCTAGTCTGCCTCCCTCCTCATTTGCTGGCAAATTAATAAACTTCTCTTTCCTTTTTGTTCAGACCACTTATCCTTGTTCTTTGTTCTCATTGATTCAACCTCAGGGACAAGTATCAAGCTTTCAGAAACAATATGGATAAAAAGATGTACCTGAAATTCACTATTATCTCCACTCCTAAACCATGCATGATGTGTTGTTGGTTTGGCCCTTTTCCAGCAGGTTTGTAGATGTGAAATGTGACTTTCCTCACCAGGCACAGCCTCCTGGGAGACCTACTCCTGTAACCTTCATTCTTATTTTTCCTCTCTCTGGGAGCAGCCCTGAGAGCAGCCTAGAGCAACTCTCTCTAGGCCAGTCTCCTTTCCCTAACCTCCTTGGAATTCTGGTGAACACAGTGTTATACTTTACACAACAAAATTTATCACCCTCTCTCCCTTTAACAAAGAGAAAGTTGACAGTGTCTGAAATGCACAGAATATTGATTAAATTAAGACAAAGTGATGATAGGCTAGGGACCGGCTAGTGCCAAGGGAGATAAACAGAAGGCTTTCCTGTGGCTCAAGACATTCATCTATCCACCTATGTCCCTACTCTCAGTGTAGTGAAAAAGAAATTATAATGATTGAGTCAGATACACAAAAGTGTTCCATACAGTGTGATAAGAACAAAGATGAAGATAAGCATGGAGTAGTGTGGGACCACATTTAAGGGAACCCAGTTCAGAAGGAGTGGGAAAAGTTGAAAGGAGGGATGGTGAGTTAAAGTTTCAGGAAGGACATGAAAACCACTTAAAGGATGAGCAAAAATTATCAAGTCATGAGGGGTGATTCAGACTAGCGTGAAGTAGGGACATGCCAGGCATTAGGGCAGATTAAGCAAAGGCACAAATCAAATAGATATACTAGAGGTAAAAGCTATAGGAGATTGAAGTAAGAAAAGACCTGGAAGAAAGCAAGGTTCAGATAAAGGAGATACTCATAAGATATGCCAAGAATCCCAGAGAGAAATGAGGAGACAACTAAACAGGGGAATAATGTAGTCAGAGCTATGGTGAACCAACATAATCTGGTAGAAGTGTAGTTGAGTGCACTTGTGGGAGGTAAGTAGACAGCAAGGAGATTACTTAGGAGTACAGGTAAGAGCCAGTGTGAGCCTGAATCAAGCCACAGAAGAAACTGAAGTAATGGCAGTTGCTCCCTGTACCATCTGAGGCCAAAAATTTGGCTGTCAGCTATGTGGGCACCGGGTTGCTGAAACACTTATTGTGCCCATTGCATTTCAGATGTTATAGATATTATGTAAGGTAATTTCATAATTCCACCTGTCCAGTTTTTTTATTTCATGTTCTTATATTACTCACTAGGCAAAGGCTTCTGGAACTTTTCTCAGTACAGGCTTCAAATGCCAATATTCCTCAATCTCAGATGCCCCTCTCAGTGGAGTCAATTGTGCTCCCACCAAGCTTAACTGTAAAGCTGAATTAAAACAGATATATAAAGCTGATTGGTGTTGATTCCAGGCACACTCCTGACCCATCCCTGGCTCTGCTCCTCTCGCTAAACTCTGCTACCCATGAATGCCCTGGATTTTGGATTCCCTACTTGTTTTGACTTGGCATTATTTCCTGATCACCCTTTCTTAGCTTTGGTGATCTAGTTTCTAAAATTACGATGGACTTTTGAACCTGATTAACCCTTCTTTAGATTTGTGGATCCAGTCTAATTCTGACACTCCCTCCCACCCACCTCCATCACGCCCACCAGTTGAAGAATGAGCTTGTTCACTTGGAAAAGCCTGGTAGAATTTCTCTTAGTAAATCTGAAGGTATTTGTTTGGAACAGTGTTTCCAAATTGCATTCAGTAGAACACTGGCATTCTGGAAAGTGTCAAAAATTGTTCCATGAACAGAAGGTTCCACAATCAAAAATGTCTGGGAAAGCCTGCATTTTCTAGTCCTTCCATAGAGATTCATAACAACCAATAAGTTTTAATGGCTCTGAGTAGCCTTTTCATAAAGAGACGTGTTTAATGTTTAACCCAGTACTTCAAAGCATATTTGGCCAAGGAAACACTTGGTTTATCATAGAATACCTATGAAAATTTTGTAGTATATTACAGTTTTGAAAATACTGGTTTCACATTTGGATCACTTCAGCATCTTTTAAAATACCATAAGGAAATGGTATGGTATTTATTGGAGGTTTGGAGTGAGTCAGAGGGCCTGGCTTCCAGCCCTTGTTCCCCAATTCACCACTTGTACTTGTATGGCCTTGAACAAGTTCCTGAAAATCTCTGAGATTTCCCCCCATCTGTAAGGGTGGCAAAGAAATATTAACACCATCAACAATAAAAATTATCATTTACTTAGGGCTCACTATATGCTAGTTAACTGTCTTGAGCTATGAAATTTTATACAAGTGTCAGTTGTGATTCTAAACAATACCAATGGTTTTCACTTGTGGTTCCAATTCCTTCATCCCACTTCTCTTCCCTTAGATAACCAAAGCTTTGGCATAAATGATCTCAGTAACCTCATTCTTTAATCTGAGTGACAGAGTCAGACTGGAATATTTCCAAGCCCAGTGTCTCTGCTTTCTGCCTTCTTTCCCATCAAGAGCTGCCCTTCCACTTTTTCTGTCTGCTCACTTCCATTTGGAAACTTTGGGACTTCTCAAGTGCCATTGCTTCTTGGTTGTCTTGCCATATCTGATATTTTATTGTGGCAGTACATATTTAAGCAGCATTTCTCTAGTTTTACATTGCTTAAACTAATCGGAACCATGTCTTCATAGGTAGCAGCAGTCGGACTTTTAGGTGACTTTGGAATGTATATTTATAATTTTAGTTGCTTTCTAAAAATTTATATAGCACTTATTCTACACGAGACACTGTTCTAAACCCATTACAAATATTAACCCATTTAATCCTCATCACAATCTTGTACAGGAGGTATCATTATTATTCCAATTATAATAGCTGGAAACACTGAGACAGGTTAATTAGCCTGACCATGTAACTACCAAGTAGCAGAGATAAGAATTGAATCCAGGAAATTATTAACTCTGTAGCTATCTTCTCAATCTATGCTATATTTCTGCCTACAAGACTTTGTGGCACAGGAAACTCCTACTCAATCCATGAGGCTCACTTCGAGTAACTCTCCCTGAGCCCAATTCCTCTTCTGGCTGTGCTCCTACGGTTTTATGGTTAGGTAGATGGAGAGTTTTGAACTCAGAACTAAATTGGAATTCTGGTTCTGCCACCTACTATCTGTACGGATATCAGACAAGTCATTTTAGCTCTCTGAGCCTCAGTTTCCTCATCTGTAAAATGGGGTACATAATATTTACATTGCACGTTTGTTGTAAGAATTCAATGAGGCCAAGCTTGGTCCAGCATAGGTCTTTAAACATTGGTTGAAC
Source organism: Avahi laniger (assembly GCA_963575035.1). Lineage (NCBI taxonomy): Eukaryota > Metazoa > Chordata > Mammalia > Primates > Indriidae > Avahi > Avahi laniger. Next base: position 6,065 of record CAUYSK010054626.1, read on the forward strand.
CCTATGTAATGTTCAACTCATAGGTGGTGGGGCAGGATAAAGGGAATATTGATGCCCAGTCCTAACTCCAGACCATTAAATCAGCATTTCTGGAGGTGGGACCCAAACACTTGTGCATTTTAAAAGCCTTTAGATAATTCTGATGAGCATTTAATTTTGATCACTACTGACTTCATGTATGTGTGTATGTGTGTGAGGGTGAACAATTTTTAGAACCTCATGCTTTTCACCTTTGGTTGCTGTAGTTTTTGGATGATGATGCTGGAGTATGAGTGGTAGCTGAGTTAGGATCTTAACAGGTAAGGTCTATGACCAGGAGATACTGTTCACATGTGTCTTTAGCTCTGCTTGGGATCCTCATAATGTTTCAACATCAAGTTCCCATCAGGGCTGCACCCCATCCCAGCCCCTCAAGGTGGCATGAAAAGTTGTGCCCTCAGCTCCTCAGCTGGGAGTTTTCAGGTAATATCATTCCTTTCTAAGAAAGGAATGCTGAGGATTAGGGAGGGGACTTACCGAAGTCACACAGTGAGAAAATGACAGAGCTGAAATTTGAGCCCAGCTATGTATGATGCCAAAACCTTTGAGTTCCTCCCATTTGTGGCACTGTAATATTTCAACAAAATAAAACTGAGGATGAATACCTTTGTAGTCAACAAGTGTTTATTAAGCACCTTGCACTTAGACTAGGAGTTTTATCTATGTTTTTAATGCAACCTCATGAAGCAGATATCATTGTCTTCCTCTAACAAGTAAGAAAACTGAGACTAGAATTTTCTTTGTTCCAATCACAACCATTTGCTTATGGATATGGCTACTAAAAAGGAATGTCTTCATATATTAAAGGCATAAATCAGTTGAGGGATTAGAAGTATTGCCAAGGGCCAATCCCACCTTGTTTCTACCTTACTTAAACTTTTCAGTGCCTCAACATTGCCTTTAGGATTAAGACTATACTCTATACTCCTTCATGTGGTTTGCAATGACTTTCGAGATTTGGCTCCTGGCTCATTTCTCCTCTCTCTTGAATTTACATTAACACATCCCAGCCAGACTGAATTATCTGTAGTTAACCCAATGCTCTCTTGGACTTCAGAGTCTTTATAGATGCTGCTCCTATTGCTTGATATGTTTTTACTAATTCCTCACTCTCATGTCTGACCAACTTCACCAGCTCCATCATGTCTCAAATTCATTCATTTATTCAATTCACAGATAATTATCCAACACCTACTAGATACCTAAGGTGGAACAAAAGCCAAATAAAATAAAGTTTTATCTGTGTCTTGCTCTAGGGATACAGTGCTGAACTGGACAGAACCATCTAGCACAGAGTTTACATTCTGCATAGGGGGAAATATACCTCCAAATATTAAAAAAAGTTAAATGCATAGTATATTAGTAGTACATGCTATGAAGTGAAGGGGGATAGGAATTGCGTATATGGGGTAAAGCTGCAATTTTAGATTAGAGTATCCAGGGAAGACCTTACTTGATAAAATGGCTTTTTAGTAAACACATAAAGAAAATTGAGGGAGCAAACTCTTACAGATATTTAAGGAAAGAGTATTCTAGGTACAGGGAACAGCCAAGTGCAAAAGTTTTAAGGTAGGAACGCAACTGGTGTGTTGACGGAACTGCCAGGACTAATATGGAAGAGTGATAGGAGATGACGTTGAAGAGGGAACAGGGGGCTAAAATCATACAGGGCAATATATGAGAGTACAAGGACTTGGGCTTTTATTCTTTGTAACATGATAAACTATTTCAAGGTTTAAAGCAGAGAAGTGACATAATCTGACAGTTTAATAGGATTCTTCTGGCTGCTGCATTGAGAATGGACTTATTGGGGGTAATGGAAGAAGCAGGGAGGCCAGACAGGAGGTATAGGATCCAGGTGGTATCAGTGGTGGTAGTAAGAAGCGGTCAGATTAGATATCACATCTTTTAGAAAGCAGAAAGCCTTCTGAAGTTCCCCAAGGCTGAGGTACATGGTCCCCTAACTCTCACTTCCTACAGCACTATTCTCTCTCAAATTACTGGGCTTATAGTGTCTATTCCTTTAGTCAAGTCCATCCTCTATCACGTGTGATCTTTGTGGTCAGTGATTGGGATTTTATTAACTTTTTTTTTTTTAATCACTAATGTCTCCTCAGTAACTTGTATATGGTGTGATTCAGAAAAGTGCTCAGTAAGTATGCACTGAATGAACAAATTAGTATCCAAAATAAGCAATAGAGGTTGAAGCATGTTAAAGGGATGCAATCTAGGTGAAATTTGCTTTCCACTGCCATTGGTTGAAAGCACAGAGCCAGCCCTGGTCCACCCATTTTCATCCATCTGACACTCAACCCTTTATAAGATTGAAACATCTTCATCTTTCTAAACCCATATTCTTGGTGACATCCTTGATCCTACCAATGTCTTGTACGTTGTTGGGGGGAATATAAATTAGTATACCCATCAGTGTGCAGTGAAATGGGTTTAAAAAATAGTATAGCAACTATGGAAAACAGTATGGAAGTTCTTTAAAAAACTAAAAATAAAACTACCATGTGATCTAGCAATCTCACTACTGGGTATATATCCAAAAGAAAGGAAATGACTATATCAAAAAGATATCTGCATTCTCGTGTTTATTGCAGCAGTATTCAAAATAGCCAAAATATGATGTCAACCTAAGTGTCCATCAATAACACTTATGTGCACGTATAGTAATAACATTCATTGGGTGTTGGGCAGTGGGAGGGGGGAAGAGGGGATGACTATATTCACACTTAATGGGGGGAATGAACATGCTTGTAGTGCTGACTCAGGTGGGGCAAAGGCAATGTATGTAACCTAAACATGTGTACCCCCATAATATCCTGAAATAAACAAATGTAAATGAGTGTCACTTACCTATTAAAAGAAAAATATTTTCACATGGCCTATTGAAATGAAGTCCAAAATGATCTGTTTTCAAGAGATATACCTAAAATAAAGATATATTGTTATATTAATAAATAAATAGATCAAATAATGTGAAATATATACACAATAAAATATTATTCAGCCATAAAAAACAATGAAATCCTGTCATTTGCAGCAACATGGATAGAACCGGAGAACATCATGTTATGTGAAATAAGGTAGGCACAGAAAGACAAATATTGCATGTTCTCATTCATATGTGGGGCTAAAGTAATTGATCTCATGGAGGTAGTGAGTAGAATGGTGGTTACCAGAGGCTAGAAAGGGTAAGGGAAAGGAGAGGGATAAAGAGAGGTTGGTCAATGGGTACAAAAATTACACTTAGATAGAAAGATTAAGTTCTAGTGTTTGATATCACAGTAGGGTGACTATAGTTAATAAGATATTATTGTATATTTTAATATAGCTAAAAGAGAAAATATAGAACATTTACAACACAAAGAAATGCTAAATGTTTGAGGTGATGGGTATTTCAATTACCCTGATTTGATCATCACACATTGTATGCATGTATCAAAATGTTACATGTGCCTCATAAATGTGTACAACTATTATATATCAATGAAAAAATCATTCCTTGGACAAGTTTGGTACACCATATTTATCCGTTAAGAATTCCAGTTCATGTTAACATATTAAAGGCTTTGGATAGTACTATTTTTAAATAATTTTTTGTTTTTCTTTAATTTTTTTCAGCATATTACAGGGATACAAATGTTTAGGTTACATATATTGCCTTTGCCCTACCCAAGTCAGAACTTCAATCGTGTCCATCCCCCAGATGATGTGCACCGCACCCATTAGGTATGTATATACCCATCCCCTCCTCCCCCCCATCTGCACGACACCCAATGAATATTGTTACTATATGCACATTTAAGTGTTGATCAGTCAATACCAATAAGATAGTGAGTACATGTGGTGCTTATTTTTCCATTCTTGGGATACGTCACTCAGTAGAATTGGTTCCAGCTCTATGCAGGATAATACAAGAGGTGCTAGATCACCATTGTTTTTGTGGCTGAGTAGAACTCCATCATATACATATACCACATTTTATTAATCCACTCATGTATTGATGGGCACTTGGGTTGTTTCCACATCTTTGCAATTGTGAATTGTGCTCCTATAAACGTTCGAGTGCAAATGTCTTGTTTATAGAATGTCTTTTGTTCTTTTGGGTAGATGCCTAGTAATGGGATTGCTGGATCAAATGGTAGTTCTACTTATAGCTCTTTGAGGTATCTACATCATACTTTCCACAGAGGTGCTATTAGCTTACAGTTCCACCAGCAGTGTATGAGAGTTCCTATCTCTCTGCATCCATGCCAACATTTATTGTTTTGGAATTTTTTGATAAAGGCCATTCTCACTGGGATAAGTGATATCTCATTGTGGATTTGATTAACATTTTCCTGATGATTAGAGATGTTGAGCAATTTTTCATATGTTTGCTGGCCATTAGTCTATCTTCTTTTGAAAAGTTTCTGTACATTTTGTTTGCCCACTTTCTGATAGGGCTGTTTGATATTTTTTCTTGCTGATTTTCCTGAGTTCTATATAGATTCTAGTTAGCCCTTTATCAGATATGTAGCATGCGAATATTTTCTCCCATTCTGTAGGTTGTCTGTTTGCTCTCATGATAGTTTCCTTGGCTGTGCAAAAGCTTTTTAATTTGATCAGGTCCCATTTATTTATTTTTGTTGTTGCTGTGATTGCCTTTGGGGTCTTCTTCATAAAATCTTTGCCTAGGGCAATGTCTTATAAGGGTTTTTCCAACATTTTCTTCTAGAATTCTTATAGTTTCTTGCCTTAGGTTTAAGTCTGTTATACACTGTGAGTTGATTTTTGTGAGAGGTAAAAGGTGCAAATCCTATTTCAGTCTTCTACATGTGGCTATCCAGTTTCCCCAGCACCATTGATTCAATAAAGATTCTTTTCCCCAGTGTATGTTTTTGTCTCAATTATCAAAGAATAGATGGCTATATGAGGATGGTTTTATATCTGTGTTCTCAGTTCTGATCCATTGGTCTGTGTCTCTGTCCTTTTGCTAGTACCATGCTGTTTTAGTTACTATAGCTTTGTAGTATAGCTTGAAGTTTGGTAAATTGATTCCTCCCCCTTTGTTCTTTTTGCTTAAGATTGCTTTTGCTATACAGTGTCTTCTCTGGTTCCATACGAACCATAAAATTATTTTTCTAGATTTGTTAAAAATGATGTTGGCATTTTAATAGGGATTGCATTGAATCTGTATATTACTTTGGGTAGCATAGACATTTTAAAAATGTTGATTCTGCCGAGCCATGAGCATGGTATGGTTTTCACCTGTTTACATCCTCTGCTATTTCCTTCCTCAGTGTTTCATAGTTCTCCCTGTAGAGATCTTTTAACTCCTCAATTAAATGTATTCTTAGGTGCTTTATTTTCTTTGTTGCTATTGTGAAGGTTACTGAGTCTTTGATTGGTTCTCAGTTTGACTGTTGTTGGTGTATAGGAATGCAACTGATTTCTGTACATTCATTTGTACCCTGAGAATTTGCTGAATTTGTTTATCAATTCCAATAGTCTCATGGTAGAACTTTTGGGGTTTTCAAGATATATGACACACAAAAAAGTGCACAGATCACGAAGGTAAACCTTTAAAAATATTCACAAAGCAAACAAACCCCTGTAATCAGCACCTATTTCAAGAAAAAATAAAACATTATCATCATTCTGGATGCCCCTTTTGAGTGCACTCCAGCCATAATTCCTACACCTTCCCACAGGCAACCACTGTCTCAACTTCTTTCAGTATGAATTATTTTTTTCTGTTCTTGAAATTTTTACAAATGGAATTATACAACCATTCAATCCAGCAATTCCATTACTGGGCATCTACCCAAAAGAGCAAATGATGCTGTATAAGAAAGACACCTGCACCCAAATGTTCATAGAAGCACAGTTCACAATTGCAAAGATGTGGAAACAACCCAAGTGTCCATCAATACATGAGTGGATTAATAAACTGTGGTATATGTATACCATGGAGTACTATTCAGCTTTAAGAAACAATGGTGATATAGCACCTCTTGTATA
>CAUYSK010054627.1:0-24594 GCA_963575035.1 Avahi laniger
CGAATCTACAACTAAAGGACACGGGGAGCACTAAAGGGAGGGAAGGGCACGCCTTTAACCTGTATTTGGGTGAGGCAAAGACATAAAGTGTAACTAGAATGTTTGTACCCTCACAATACCTTGGAATAATAATAAAAAAAAAAAAGAAAAAAAAATTATCTTTGGGTTTGGGTTTTGGTTCAAAATCGAATTTTAATGAAGAAATACTTTATGAAAGGAAACTCTGGTCATCGTAGCCTTAACCATTTTTTTATTTTTTTTGGAAATTTTAGTTCTTTATGTTCTATGTAAAAATTAATTAGAAAAACCAGATTGCTCAAAGTTAATAAGAGTGTTGCTTTCAACTTTGAAATGTTGTTATGGGTAGTTGAATTTCCTAAGCCAAGTTTCTGAGTCAAAGCTGAAGGGCATCATTTCCCAATTCTGGTTTATAATGTCTCTTCTTCATAATGTCTTCCTTCAAAGAAGGGAAGCTACCCAAAATGAGAAGGGAGGAGTATCGAGTAGAAATGATGACTCATTACCGCAACTCCCAGCAACAGAATAATCTATTCACACAGTTCTGTTTTTCTGCGCCATTATGCTAATGAATCACTGCTGTTTACTGGTTGAGGAGTAGCACCTTTCAACACCTATAAGAAAGAAACACTGTTAGACAGCTTGCTTCTTGGGTAGAATGCCAAGATGTTTTGTGACATGCTCTACTTCTAAAAGACCTCAGAGGAGAAAGGGCTGCATTCATATTCTAAGCTTGCAGAGACTGTGCTTCTCTTAGAGACGGCCTCTGTTCCTCCCGGAAGTGTCTGCCCGGAGCCAGGTCTGAACGTGTTTGCATCATTATCACTGTCAGGCAAAACAGACTTGATCAGGAATTTGTCCATGTTGACTCTGGCTTATTTAAAACAGAGTACAAATAGGGAGGTATAGCATTAACGTTTTTGCATCTTAAGGAGGATTCATTATGTTTCAAATTCACTCTGTTGGCCATATTTGTCATTTATGCTTTGAACTTTCCAGGAAGTTTGGTACCAGGATAGTAGCTGTCTCTTTTCCTAGTTAATTTTGGTCTGCAAATTAAAGCATCTGAAATTATTTCTAAAAGCAGCCGATTTTAAAAACAAGTTGAAAAATGAAATAATTTGATCTCTGGAGATAATCACATTTAACTGCATTAACCCAGAATTGCTCATTTTTGCTCAAATGTTTTGTTCCTTCATTTTTTTTCTTATGATTGCATGATAAGGAACAACAAACTGTATGTCAGATTCTTTGGAACTGATGAATAAGATGTTTTGCCTCACTAATTTGAAGGTTTATGAGAGCATGATAATTCATTATCATGTTTCTCTAATAATGTACGTTATTATTATTATTCTTATTTCCATAGAGCTTTCTGGTAAGGATCCAGGTCATCACCATGTAGATATTTGAAAATTCCATCTATATGAAAGTAACTGTGAGCAAAGTCTCATAGGATGTGGTCTTCCCAAAAGAAATAAAAAGGCTTGGAATACAAAATGGGAGGCAGCACAACACTGTGTCTTCAATGACACTGGGACAGAGGGGTCACCCTGGAACCCGAACTTCCCAAACAGCAGATCCAATTCCCTGAGACAGAGGCGGTATCTCGTGCTAGACATGAAAAAGACTAAGTAATACAATGAAATCATTAGGGATTAACTGGCGGCTCAAATAATCCCTTTCCTTTTAGGTTGAGTACATTTGTTTTTTAAAAAAATGAAAAATGGGTCTTAAAAATATTATTTTATCTAGAGTGATGTTTTTACTTAAAAACCATTTTAAGCCTAGTCATAGTTCCAGATGGCCATCATGGAAATCACCCAAACCCACTCAAGAGGTAAAACTAAAATATATAGCTGGGCGTGTACCAGGATTTTGTTGTATTCTGGAAATTCCGAATGTTTTAGGGCCTCTAATATGTCTGAATGAGGTGCAGAGACATAGCGTATGGACACGATGTGGCCATACCATGACAAAAACAATCTTTTCACAACAACATTTCCAATGACATGAGTGTAACAGACATCAGCCACATCAACACTTGGTCACCCGTAATCCATGTGGGTCTATGACAATATAATACATTCTTCATTCATGTTCCCTGGATGGACTCTTTCTATCAGAAAGTATTGGTAACAAGAGTAACAAAAGATTGAAACAGTGATCATTTCCATGGAGGTGTTACTTCCTAATTTATTGCTGTGGATTTGTGCTCTGGGGCTGATGAAAATATATGGATCTTTATGGCTCTTGTTCACTGAAAATTAGTGATAACACAGTGGCACATCTCAAATTACAATAGTTTATCTAAATCTTACTCATACGCCTGGTCAGAGATTAACATTTATCTAAATTTCCCATAATCATTTATAATTTCAAGACATATTAAAGCATCTAATGCATTATCTTTGAGGATTACTTCCAGTCAAAATATAATGTTGCTGAAGACTCTGGAGTTTTATTTTTCATTGATCTTAAAAAATATTTATTTAGCACTAAATACATAGCAGGTATTTGCCAGGTACTGAACACACAACCTAGGTCTCAGTAGTCCTTGTGAACACACTGGAGTTTAGAAATAAGTGAGGACAAAAGGCTTTTGTGTCTTCAGATAAATGTCTTCATGGAGGGTTCAGGGGCTCACAGAGTTCCCTGAAATATTTCTGAGCTATGGAATCCTTAGCTTTGCAAATGATGGAATATTATTTCCCTTCTCTGAATCTCATGTTTATTTTTAAAATGGAGATAATACCTACATTACCTGGTGGTTTTGAGGATTAAATTTAATGTGTATGAAGCACCCGGTGTTCTGACAGAGAAAATGCTCAGGGAAAGGCATTTATTCCTGTTATTACTGCAATGTTCTTAGGAAGACCACACCCATCTAGAAACCATGGGATTTGATAATAGAGCATCAGAGTTTTCATTTGCTTGAAATTCTCTGGGCTTACTGAGTCAGGTTTTGAGGTTTGTGGGGCAGAAAGGTCCTGACACCAGCTCAAATCCCTAATATAAAGGGAGATGAACATTTCCAGAATTCTTTTGGAAATTGCTTCATTAAGCAGGGATACCCCCTGCTGAGTAGCCGAGATGCAAAGAGATGTGTTTCCCTTTGGAGGATCCAAGTGAAGAAGCTCTACTGGTACCAAATGGAAGAGTAGCACATTCTCTGCTCCACAGCCCAGCTCCTAAGGAATCATGCATTATTCATTCGTTCTATAAATATTTATTATATGAATGCTAACTCCTAGGCATTTTGTTATTGGTGATGAAAATAAAGAATTAAAAATACAATTGATAAAAATCACTGTATGCATGGAACTTACATTGTAATGAAGGGAAAAGACAATAAGCGTGGTCAATAAATAATGCATGAAATATGTCAGTCATGAGAAGCACTAGTTAGAATAAGTCTGGGAAGGGAGAGAAGAATGCCAGGGGTTGCGGTGTGAAGTGGAACGGCCAGGAGAGGCTTCAGCGAGAACGTTTCCTCTGAGCCAATGTTTGAAAGAAATGAGGGAATGAGCCAGGCAGATAGTGAGAGTCGAGATTATTCTAGAAGAAGGAAATGGTCTCATTGTGAAAAGCATTAGGGGAGGGCGTGCTGGTGTGTTCCAGAAGCAGGGTTGAAGACGGGGGACTACAGCAGAGTGAGCAAGAAGGGAGAGCGTGGGGAGAGGTTATAGGGATCTGGGTCTCACAGGACCCCATGGACCCCCATAAGGACCGGGCTCTTTCTCTCAACCACCTGGGGCTCCGTGGGAGGGAGCTCATGAGCACCGCGCTTTGGATTCATCTGTTTGAGTCCTGCACTGACTACCGTACGGGAATAGACCCTGGGGAGGCTGACAGTGAGGTTAAGCGCAGAAATAGGGAGATCTCTTAGGAAGACATTGTTTCCTCTAAAGAAGAAATGGTCCACCATAGCGGCCGGGCTGTCTTGATAGCATCTTATACATCAGGCCATTGGGTGTCAGTGGAAAACCTATTCTGCTTGAACAAGAGAGCTGTGACGTGCAGGGACATTGAGAGTTAGTTAGATTCTGTCAGGTCTGGAGTCCTGGAGGGCCACGCCGAGCAGCAGGGTAGCAGCGCATCCTGCTAAATGGCCTCTGGGGCAGTGCTGGGAGCAGAGCGGACGGGTGGAAGGTGGCCGCGAAGGCTGCGGGACAGCAGGGCTGGCAGTGTGCCCGTGGCCTTGGGCTGCACCTGGGCGGCCGGCTGTGGGTGAGACTCGGACCAGCGCCGTGCTCGGATGTATCAGTAGGGATGGTTTCAGAGTGAATGGAGCAGACATTGCGGCAGGGTGGTGTTTTGCAATATCAACCAGCAATTTGGGTGTCTGGAATGCACAGCATCGACCGCCTTAGGGAAGCAACGTTTCCGCAGGAGCTCGGTGGAATTTCAGAAGCCCTCGCCCCAGCAGGACTCAGGGCAGAGCTCCTGTTTGATGAGTCAGAGTCAGTCTTGAGACTCCAAAGGGCCTCAGGTGTGGGGGTGAGGGTGAAGAAGTGGGGTGCAGACGGGGGTGTCTGAGAAGGGGGAGAATTGTTCCCTGCTCCACGCCAGCTGAGGTGTAGCGATGAAGACAAAAACCCTGGAGAAAGTGGGGGAAGGTGAGAGCAGGGGGTGCTCATGCCTCTTTCACCAGATAGAGTCCCGGGAGATGACAAGACTCCCGATGGCAAAGGCTGGAGCGGGTTGTCCAGGCAGGTGGGTGTGATGGTCACAGAGTCCCGGCATCCCAGCACGGGGCAGGAGCAGAGTGAATGTCAGGGTCCGAACGGGACCAGCAGACCAGACGGAGGATGGGGGGGAGGAAGAGGGGAGAGAGAAGCTGCTGAGCTCTGTGAGCCCCGCTGAGCCCTTTGGTTGGGGACAAGAGTGACCTGCGACTCTGTGACCAGTCCCTGACGTCCAGGATGGCAGACATCACACAGAGGGGCGATCAATGGTCTGATTCCTCCACTTCCCAGAACACGGAACTCCCCCACAAAGAAAGGGATCACATGGGGCTGGGATGAGTGTTTGGAGATTCCCCTTCCATTCTCAGGGAAAAACGCTCGACCTAGACACCTGGTTTTTTTTTTTTTTAGTTTAATTTTTGAATCAAGACTTAAATTTGTGATGCATTTGTAGGGCCCCATTGCATTCGAACCCTCAGGGTTAATGAACGTGGAAATAGAAAATATCTTTTTCCCAACTGTTCACATTTACTGACATAGAAGCCCAAACCAGCCACTACGAAAAATAAACAAACAAGGGAATTGGGCGGATGCTTCGGGCAGGTAGTTCGTAGAGTATAATTTAGGCTTTGATATTTTTTCGCAGAAGTGAGGAAAGAAGGGGGTGCTGTGGGAGGAACGTGCGGCTCTGTGGAAGGTAAGAAGCAGGTGGATGAGCAAAGATTGGAGCTGCCAGAGGGGACGAGCGGAACACGACACAGGTGTCTCCAACCAGGGAGGCGCAGACCCGGCAGGAGAGAGAGAGGGGCCGGGGACACACGAGGGGGTCTCTGCGGGCTGTGGCCGTGCGACCCCCCTGTGTGTGAACCAGAGTGGGGAGAGGGAGACAGGACAGGCGGCAGGGCAGGGACCCGAGGGACACAGAAGGACGGGGAGAGCTGCTCTGGAAACCAGTTGTGAAATCAACAAGGAAGGAACGTTTGCCAAGCAGCCGCCAAAGCTCCGCTGAAATTAGAGAGCATGAATTTGCAATGTGCCAAGGTACATGTTTGTCTCCTTATTTCCTCATTCGATTTTTGCTTTATTCTAACAGCAACAGTTTGACCTGTTTTTGCCATGCGCAGAAACTATTGGTTACTTTTGTTTTTCTTTTTAAATATACTTTTTCCTGTAAGAATTTGAAAACCTAATTAATTGTTTTAATTCATTAAAAGAACATAAAATATAGACCTTAGGGACTTTTCATGTAGTTTTATTAGGCTTTTTTTTTTGTATGATAGATTTATATAGATCTTTTCAATTTTCAATTTCAATTTTCTTTATCTTTTCAGTATATTTGGCATGTCATCTGTGTGAGCAGTACTGCAAGAGTCTGCGGAGGAAGAAAGAGAAGAAAAAGGAAGGAAAGGGGAGGGGGGGAGAGAAGAGAAAAGAAAAGGGAAGCGAAGGAAAAAAACAAGTAGCAGCTTGGTCCAAGAATTTCAAGCACCCTCCTCACAACTCTCCTCTCGTATGTACGAATATGCACGCGTGAGAGAGTTTCAATGTCTAGGGAGCGTCTGAGTAAAGGAACCTCGTTAATTTTCTGCTTCCCTGCTTTAAAAGAATCCCTATAGCCTGTAGAAAAATAGTGACCAAAATTGCATACGTGGTTCAAGAGCACGAGGAGAGCTTTGGGAGCTGGATGGACCTGAGACAGGCGCATAAAAGACTTTCAATAAATAACTCTGGCTGCTAATTTCTAGCAGTTTCTCAAGCCCTCTGTTCTAGGGCCCGTTCTTGCATAGCAGGAGCTGAGGCCCAGAAGACGACCAGGACGTGGAGGCTCTGCATTCGGTGGCCTGCGTGTCACTTATGACATATCAGGGGCCGGGCCCCCTTATCTGAAGAGGCAGAGGCAGATGAGCCAGCCAGAGCTGTGAGAAAGCAGAGAGAAAGGTCGCTGGGTGCTCAGAGCAGCATAAGGCAAACTAACAAAGAAAGTAGAAGTTATCACGGATGGACTTTTGTCACAGCAAAAGTCCTCTGTCAAAAGGAAAATTAAAAAAGGGCCGGGCGTGGTGGCTCACGCCTGTAATCCCAGCTCTCTGGGAGGCCGAGGTGGGCGGATCCTTTGAGCTCAGGAGTTCGAGACCAGCCTGAGCAAGAGCGAGACCCCGTCTCTACTAAAAATTAGAAAGAAATTAATTGGACAACTAAAAATATATAGAAAAAGTTAGCCGGGCATGGTGGCGCATGCCTGTAGTCCCAGCTACTCAGGAGGCTGAGGCAGGAGGATCCCTTGAGCCCGGGGGGTTTGAGGTTGCTGTGAGCTAGGCTGACACCATGGCACTCTAGCCCGGGCAACAGAGCCAAATTCTGTCTCAAAAAAAAAAAAAAAAGGTTGAATGAATGAATGAATTTAAGGGCCTCACAGGATGGTGTTTCTCTATTTAATTCCCATAGGAGACAACTTCATAACTGTCATGGCTACCATCATTTCCAAGCCCCCTTGAAATCTTTTTTTCTTATTTTTGTTTCCATGCCTCATTATTTTCTACTGGTTGAGACTTCCACTGCCTTTGCTTATATCAGCCAGACCTAATTGCCTTCCTAAGATATTTCTTTCAAAAAGTCTTTCCTGAATGTTAATTTTTAATATTATCAATCCTTTACTACATTAGACACATTATGCTAAGAGATAGGACTAAGGAGTGGAGAGACTCCTGGATCGGAAGTCAAGAAACCTTCAATCTCTTTATCTCTTAAAGCTTCAGTAAAATGCCACACAAAAAAGGCCACTATAAAATGATAATGTGTGAATTAGAAGAGAGTAAGTTGTAGAACCATTCTTTAGAAAAAATGCTACCTAGAAATAATAATAAAAGAGATCAAAGCAGAGCTTGGTGCGGGGCCTCTGAGAAGCAGAGTTTGCAAACCACAAGACTAGATCATCTCAAAAGTCTCTTTCACCTGTAAAAGCCTGTGGTTCTATGTAAATTAATTGTCCTACACTTTTTATCTGAAAGTGACATGATCTTTGGTACATTCAAATCTATCTAATAATGAATGGTACTGTGTATTAGCTGTGATTCTAATAAATAAAATTATCTTCTGTTGACATAGCATTTTATGGGATCATTTTGAGAGGCAGTGTGGTGTTGTGGTTACTAGCATGGACTTTGGAATAAGACACAATAGGATTCAATCCTGACCCTTCCATGAACTAGCTGTGTGACTTGAGTAAGTTCTTTAGTCTCACCTAGCATCAGTTTCTTCACTGAAAGCGGGGAAAAGAATGTCTGCATTACTGGCTGTCGGAAGGATGAAATGGGATATGGTGCATAGAGCAGTCAGCATGAAGCCTACATGTGCTACAGTCCCCATAAAAGTCAACTATAATGAATTTTACATTTACCATTTCACTTAATCCCAACAATATGAGACAATTGCTATTTTTATTTTCAGAAAAAAAAATTGAGACCCAAAGAAGTGAAATGACTTATCAAAGGTTAGCCAGTGAGGGCAGACCACTGCTCTTCCTACCACCCCACTCAGAGTTTAAGTGAGAGAAGGAACGAGACACAAACTCAGGGAGGGGAGAAGGAAAGGGAAGAGTCCAGGTTGGGAGTCATCAGGGCCAAATAGGGATGATCCCCAGACAAGGTAGGGGTGGGAAGGAGGATTCCAGAGAAAATTTTTACTGACCTATGATAGTGTGTTAGACTGAAACATTGTCTAAGCATGGAACAGGCCAGGACGTCACGGTGGCCTCTCCACCCATGCCATTTCCCAGTCCATGGTGGGGACAGAGCTTCTCCTGCTTTGCCAGCTCTGGCTTCTGCACACAGAAGGTTCTCAATGAACATTTGCTAAGTGACCTGGGTAATGAAGTTTCTCTCTTTATTCTCCCTGCTCTAATTTGGAAGACTTTTCTTTGTCCTTAAAACCATGAGGTATACAAAGGACTTTGCTTCTTCCTTCTTCAAAGCAAAGGGAAGAATCCTTCCTAAAGATTCAATTTTGTATGAAGTCATTGATCGGTCCCGACAGTTACTCCATTTACTGTACTTTAAATGGCAGCTCCGGTCTCCTCTCCTCTCTCCTCTTCCTTATCCCAACGCTGAAGTCATGGTGCCTAATTTAGGCCACTGTTGTAATTTCTACCCACAGCAAGCTGATACCATCGCAAGCAGACACAGCCCCAGACTACTCTGAGACAGAGTCAGAGACTCAGGAAAGACAATTAAGTAGTCTATTCATGTCTCCTCTGTTCCCCGCCCAGTCACTTGCTTATTGTCCTAAGGTTTTGTGGAGCCTGCTCTTTTACAAGAATATCTGTGGTTCGGAAACACAGTACAATTTTCACAGACTGAAATTCTCTTATTTGTACAGTGCATTTTAATATATATCTTTAAAGTACAAGAAGACATGCAGACGTTGGTCTCATTTCCTTTAGTAGATTCTTCAGTGTATTAGAGCTGCTATCATTTAGAGAGAATTACGAAAACAAGGGACCAGAAAGGTTCAATAATCAGGGAACGGCCTGTCCTCAATTACTTGTGTGAAACCCCCACTGTATCACAGGGACAGAATGTTAAATCAATAGAGACTCGAGCTGTTAATTTCCAAAATGGAAGAGATGATTGAACTAAAATAGTCTATGTCACTTCTCTGCCCATAGGGAATGGAAGTCTCTTTAATTTTGAGTCTTTTTACAATTAGGTGAGTTTCGGGAAGATCATGAGTCACTTTACAAAATTTCCTAGTTGGGGGGGGAGGATATAGGGGGAATGCTTTGTTGACATAAAGCCTTAGTTTTTATATAGAACTGTTTTTAGTGCAAAGTGGTAAGAGGAATAGGCATACACACAGGTGTATGTAGGTGAGAGGTGATAAGATGGGCAAATGTTAAAGTCAGGAACACATAGACGTCTTGCCTTCTGTTCCTTTTTATTTCATGTGCTTTCCTTCGTAGGCTTTGCCTCTACGCTGACAGTTTACGGGAGGAGATGCCATTTGGACTCTTTTTTTTATTTCATTTGTATAAATTTAAGAGGTACAAATGCAGCTTTGTTCAATTGTACTTTTTACTGATTCGTGGCTATCTTTTTTTATTTTCTTCCAGGCTGGGGCTGAGAAAGAGGCTGCTTGAATTGCATAGATTCCTGATCAATGACTTTTGATCATATTTGCATAATCAAAGATTTGCAGGGTCTAGTGAGGACCAGATAAAATAAAGGACAGCTTTTAGTAAAAGTCACTTCATGATGCCATTTCTCAGTGAGTCTATTCCTTGTGACCTAGCATAGGTGGCATTATCCTAGTTACCTTTTTAAAGAACAAATATACAAATTGTAGAAATCTACAGAGTAGTGAACTAGGCATTTTTAAATTAAATGTCAGCTGATTCTAATTTTCTAATAAGTCTTTCTCCTTTCCTTTTTTTCTCATTCTTGTTTTATGATCTCTTCAAACTAAGAGCCCACTGCAGCTGGCTGCAAATTCATTTCTTATTTAAAAAAAACCTTTTTAAGGTTTTAGAATGGCCTTGAGCTCTAAACTGCTATCTCTGAGCTGTTCCCCAGGAGAAGTCAAAGCAGCTCCTCACTGGCTTCCCCACTCTGTCATTGGAGGGAACATGAAGGAAGAGAAGGTGCTCCTCCACCCCATCACCTCTCAAAAGACCTCCCACCTCCCAAAGAGTGGCTGGTCCTCTCCAGGGAGGGGCTGGAAAGGCAGGCTGGGATTTTGAGATGAGGGAGAACGTGTGTCCCTCCCAGCCTCATTTTTTCCTCCCCTGTCTTTCCCACTTCCTGCCACGTGATCTGGGGACGGGCCAGCCCTGGTGCTAACCCAGGCCTCCCCAGGGCAGGTAAGAGCAGCAGCCACCCTCATCATCCATCCCCTCAGTCACCATCAGCCGGAAGAGTTTGGGGGCCTGGAGACAAACCCAGTACGCACTTGGCCTGTGAGGTGTGGCACTTCCTCTCTGCATCTGCCCTGGGGCTCCCTGCACTCTAGGGTGATGATTCTCAGCCTTCACTGCATCAGGATTCTCTGGGGAGCCTATAACAATGCCCAACCCTGGGTCTACCTTACAGCACTTGAAACCAAACCTCTGGAGACGGGGACCAGGCAAGGGTGTTCTCCAAAGCTCCAGGGTGAGGGTGAGAATGTGCTCCCCGATGCACAATGCCAGGTTTGGGCACCTGCCAAGTCTGCCCCTTTGAGCTGGGCCATGAGCCGCAGTAAAGGCCTGTCACAGCCAGATGACGCAGTCTCACGGAGGCCTCCTGCATTCACTTCCCTTCTTCTTTGTCTTGCTCCCATCAGCCCTGGTTGCTACCTGGCCCTGCTCAGAGTGAGCCTTTCCTCTCTAGACAAAGAATCCAACCGTACGTACCTCCATCCAACTCTGCCGTCTCTTTGCCCTGGTGGCCGAGGCCATGGAGACCCACGTAGGCCTCTCCCATGACTGACCACAAGCCTATGGGCCTGTTTGGAGCTTCTCTTCCCACCCTTTCTTCATCCAGCAATATTGAGCATCAATAATGTGTCAGGCTCCATGCCAAGTGCACAACAGCTCATGAGGAAGGGTTACTATTTTATAGTTGATGAGACAGAGCTCCTGAGATGATAACCTTGCTTAGGGTGTCTAATCTTGCTCGGGGTGTCTTACTCCAGGTTGAGTTTTCTAACACAGGTCTGGTTGATTCCAAAGCCCATGGTCTCCCTGTTGTGGAGTTGTTCTTCAGGGAAAAAAGACCTGGTTTCTGTCCAAAAGTGTTCACAGTCTAGTCAGGAAAATGGACACAGGAGATAAGCATGGGGTTAGGCGGCAGCTCAGGGGCTGTGGGAGCAGGAAGGAGGGGTACCTCCTGAGAGAAGGATTCCTGGGGAAGAAATGAATCGAATCCCACAGAATGAGTAAAAGTTACTTAGGCAAAGAGAGTGAGGACCCTGGGTATACAGCTGTGGAACCCTGTGGAGAAAGTAAAGCCTCTCCAGAAACCTGCTGGACAACGACAGGGCTGGACAGTGACGTGGAGGAAGCAAGAAGGGGCAAGAGGTGAAGATGGCAGGTGGGACAGGTTGTGAGCCTTTAAGTCACAGCAATAAGTTTTGTACTTTATGCTGGGGACAGTGGGCACCAGGGAAGGTGGTGAAGCAAAAGACAAACCAAATAAAAATTGCACCAAGGAGGAAGGATTGGCAAAGGACATGCATGACTAGAGGCCGGGAGAACAGTTAAGAGGTTGCGGCACAGACTCTAGTGAGAGGTAATGGTGACCAGAAGGAAGACATTAGTAGTGAAATAGCAAGGAGGGCAGAGAATTAGGAGCAATTTGGAAGGCAGATGCAGCCGGATTTGAGGAGACTAAATTTTTGGTGGGTGAGAAGAAGGAAGAGTAGAGAATGACTCCCTTCCTTGAGACTAAAGAATACAGGGAGAGGAGCAGGTTGGGAACAACTAGTGAGTTTCGCTGGACATGTAAGTGGAAGGGCAGCTGGATATGAAATTCTGAAGTCCATGAAAGGGGCTTATAGTGGAGATTCCAAAAAGGTAGTCATCAAGGTGGTCACTGACTTCACAGGTGTAGTAAGGTGCTCAGAGAGAGTGGGCAAGATCAGGAGAGCTGCATCTGCAATGACCACTACAAGTGGCCCCACTTTCCCGCCAGAGCTTGAGGTCTACTCTGACCTCCAGCTTACTTATTCAGGGCCCTGATAACCTGCCTTGTTCTCGCTAGTTTCTTTCCCTGGAAAAAAAAAATACTCTTCTCTGTGCCCTCTTCCATTTGCTCATATACTCCACGCGTGTTCAGCTCTTCCTGAACTGCGAGTCTGCTGGATCTAATGCTGCCTTATTGCTGCTGCCTGGAATTTCTCCAATTAGGACACTCCAGTACCATTATTTGTCCAGGCTTTCTTTGCTCTTTGGGTACTGGGTCTTGAATAGACCAAGCACCCCTATGGGCCAGCCTCTGGAACTGGGTTAGTCACTTCCAGGCCAAATCCTATACCCTAGGTGGGCAGGGTCCTGCCTATCTACTCTCCTTCCCCTTTGGCTCAGGGCTGCGGCCCGATTCAGCAAGCCTGACTTCACAGCCCACGGAACAGGATGGCGGGCCCCACACAGATATTAAGGCTGAGGCAGAAAAGGATGAAGCCCTGGGTGGGGGAAGGGATGGCTTCTCCGTCTGTCCAGCTGCACGGAGCAGGAGAAGAGGAAACACAGCAGAGGCTGACAGAATGGAAAAGTGGAAACCAGAATTTGCTCCCGAGGGACACTGGCTGTGGACTACCTTAAATTAGAAGTCTTAAAAAAATCTGTTAGGGATCCCTGTTGCCTTGGTTGGCTTTGGGTGTGGTTCTTTCAAACAGAGGATGATTGGTGGAGTTTTTCCAGCCCTGTAATTCTACTTGTGATGAGGTAGAATTAAAGCTGAAATGTGAGTTCATAAATTGCCTAGTTGGTGAATAATAGAGTTTAAATCCCCACAAAAAAAAAAGTTAAATAAGAAATCACATTAAAATTCATAGCCATCTGCCTACAATGATCTAATTTGAAAATTGAGCACAATTAATTTTTAATCCTAGGTCAGCTTTCCCAATGCCACCTGTCCCTCTCCTCAGCACCTCCCCCCCCAGACAGTGTGTGCTCAGAGAACTCGAGACCATTTTAAATATTAACCTGGGCCACACATCGCTAGGAAGATGAATCCACACACACGCCTTCTCTTCTTCCTCCCATTATTATTAGCATAGTTGCTCACATATTTCTAAATGTCGTCCTGGCTAAAAATAAATTCTGTAAACTAGGAATGTGGGGTGTGTCTGCCCCCACAAAAATCCCTTTGTTCTCTGTGTTGAGAAGTGAGCAGAGACACAGAAGGAGACAGCCAGAGGCTATCGTTGAGGAAAAGACACCGCGGGGCGCTGTGTCAGCAACTGTGTGTGTCCCTGGCTTTCTGTTAGAAGTAGGGGACTTTGAGTTCGGGGAGAGATCTGGATGCTTCGAGATTTTAGAGGCTAGATTGTTTGACTTCCTTCTTCAACGGCTTCATTTTGGATGGGAGGAGATTCCATAAGAAAGGGTACAGGAATAGACACAGGCTTGGCAGGCGATGGCCAGTTATCATCAGGAAGTTGACATGATCAAGCATCATCCAAAAGCAGGCAGAGCAGAGCTAAATGTGCTAAGTCAGGAAGCCCCCATCAGCACCTGGAGAGGCCAGCATGCTTCAGGAGAGGAGCTCTTTTCGTGGAGACGCTCTGCTGCGGGAAGCCTTTTGCTCTGGATGAATTGAATCATGCATATTTTTAATGATGTCTGCTCTTCTCAACATTGAAAGTCTCATCTTCTATGACGGATCCACTCACACTTGGGGGTAGGAATTCCAGCTTGGGGTCCCAGGCACTGGCAATAGCATAGAGCCCTGTAGAGCAGACTAGGAATGGGGCAATAAATGCTGAGGATGTGACAGACCCATGTTGCTGCTTCTTCAACACCATTCTAAACAAAGCCCTGGATTGTTTGGGTCCTGGGTCCCAAGGGCATCTAGCAACAATACAAAGCCAAAAAGGAGAAAACGGAGGTCTTAAAGGTGGCCATCTGTGAAAGCTGCCCACCAAAGATTTCTAGAAGCTGCTGGGTTTGTGATCACCTGTACTGGAACTAGTATTGACCCGGAACCTTCTGGAAAACCAATGTTATCTGCTTAATAACAGATTTAAGATGTGTTACAGGCTAAATTGTAGTGTTGAGGGTTCAAGCATTTACTTTTAAACGCCTCCCAAGCAAGAAGCCACAGAAGATTAGCTGGAGTTAGGTTTTTTTAATGGAAATGGAAACCTCTGACTGAATAATGACCCATTTTGGGAAAATGAAACTGATCATAGGAAATGGGCTGTGCCTCTAGGTTAGAGTTTCTTTTTAGTGGGTCGCAAGGTAGACGGCATTCAGAGGCTGAAAACTCAAAAGGTCAGCTAAAATTGGCCTAGGCAAAGAGAAATTAGGTGATAGGTAAAATACTTTTGACAAAAGTGGCTGCAAAGGAAGAAATTGAAAGTAGTCACTGATGAAAAAACAAGGCAATTATTAACTTCAGGAATAAAGAAAAGTAACAAGAAATTTAATCATAGTATACTACAACACTCTACTTTGTTTACATGTGTGATAATGTAAACAACAAATATTGATTTAAGCAAAAAAAATAGTATAATTATATAGGGAGGATTAGGGAGGGAAAACAGAAGAAATGGCTGAAAAGAATGCTAACTTTTCATTTACTATAATAGGAAAATAATACATCTAGATTATTAAATCAAAAGAGAATAGTACATGAATATTATTTAAAATATGGCAATGTGTAAATGTCAGAAGAAACAAGACTGGGGAGAGTGAGAAGGAATGTGAAAGGAAACTACTATATTTCATTAGTCTTTTAATACTATTAACCTTTTAAAATTATGTGCATCATTAAAGCAATTTTTAAGTGATCTTTCTCCAAAAGGATAAGACAGAAGAGAAAGTCTTTTCAGTTAAAATTGTGTTGGGGCCGGGTGCAGTGGCTCACACCTGTAATCCTAGCATGCTGGGAGGCCGAGGCAGGAGGATTGCTTGAGCTCAGGAGTTTGAGACCAGCCTGAGCAAAGCAAGACCCCGTCTCTACTAAAAATAGAAAGAAATTAGCCAAACAATTAAAATAGAAAAAATTAGTCAGTCATGGTGGCACATGCCTGTAGTCCCAGCTACCCGGGAAGCTGAGGCAG
This sequence comes from Avahi laniger, assembly GCA_963575035.1. NCBI lineage: Eukaryota > Metazoa > Chordata > Mammalia > Primates > Indriidae > Avahi > Avahi laniger. The sequence goes on from CAUYSK010054627.1 coordinate 15,465, forward strand.
GAGGATCACTTGAGCCCAGGAGTTTGAGGTTGTTGTGAGCTAGGCTGATGCAATGACACTCTAGCCCAGGCAACAGAGTGAGATTCTGTCTCAAAAAATAACTAACTAACTAACTAACTAACTAACTAACTAAATAAATAAATAAATATGTGTTGAAAGGCAAATTAACTTCAAGTTCCAGATATACTGGATAATATAGAAAGGAGTTAGAACCAAGAGTAAGGCCTAAGGATTTCTTAGTTGATTTAGGCACAGTTTGATAACAGTTACGTTTAATAACAAGAGTACTTAATTTGTGTCTAGGTCTTACATTATTTTAAACCTTGTTGCTTATATAATGTAATATTTATAATGGAAATTAATGAAAACTTCCTTAATAAAGAGGTAATTTGGGGACAGAAACATACTGAGTGGATCATGTGCCTACTTCTTTAATTGTCCACATGGGATGAATGCCCAACCAGTGGGCCTGTGCATCCATAAACAGACATCATTGTTATTCATCAAGTGCCAGCTACCTGAAGAGCAAGCATATTGAGTAGGAAGAATTAATCATCTTCCATAAGACTTGAGACTATAATAGTCATGTATTCAATCCACTTCTATATTTCTAGCTCTCTTTTAGAAATGTTAAATGTAAAGGAGTTTGTCCAAATATGTCTTTTGGTGGTGAAGGAGCTCAGGGAACTTCACCTCAAAATATGGCTCCCTGGTATAAAAAGTATTTTGAATTAAACAGTTGTTAGAAGAGACTTTTTCACCTATCTACATAAAGACCTGAGAGACCCACCAAGGAGAACAATTGTTTTCCTCCCTGCTACTCCTCCCCACCTCCCCTGACATCTCTCAGTCCTCTACCTCTCCCAAAGCACAGCCTGAAGTTCCCTTACCTGCCTAATGTTCAGACGTACCAAGGAAGAAAACAACTACCTCTGGTCCTTTTCCTGAGCTTTCATTAACTGAACCCATATTGCAGGAAAGAATACTAAAGTCTATCAACATACTTGGACAGACTTTCATCATAAACCATTGTCCACTCTGTGGGCCCAACAGACTTTGCCCCAGACCACTGTATGTTCCTCAAGCCCATTGAATTCCTCTAAAAATCATTTACTATCCCCCTAAAATCATCCACACTTCCCCATCTCCCTTTTCGTCTAAGAAGTAGGATATACTATATAAGCATCTGTACCCCACTGGGATATGGGGCAATCGCTCTGTGATTCCCTGTGTGCATGATAGTATTAAGTGTATATGCCTTTTCTCTTATTAATCTGCATTTCTGTGAGTTGATTTTCCAGCAACACTTTCAAGGTTTAAAATAATGTAAGAACTAGGTACAAATTAAGTACTCTTGTTAACACCGTTTAAGTAATCTGTCACCTTGAATGGATGATTGGGTTAAGTGGAAAACCTTCACCCTTTAACACAGGGTTTTTCAATCATGACATTATCAACATTTTAGTTCTTTGTTCTGGGGGTCAACACTGTGCATTGCAGGATGTTTAGCAGCATCCCTGTCCTTTACACACTAGATGTCAGTAGTACCCCTCTCCCTCCCCCAGTCGTGACAACCACATATGTCTTCAGACATTGACAATGTGCCTGGGAAGGGTGGGGGAGAAGAAAACTCTCCTCCAGTTGAGAACCACACCTTAACATGTCATTTTTCCTGGTGCCCAGCTGGTGCTCAAAATGAGTGAACTTTCTCTTGAAAGAGCTGCCTTATATCTGGAGTTCACCTATTCTAGCTCATCAAAGATTTAGGCTTAGTCTATATTATTAATTCTGCAGCAAAGAACATCTAAACAGTGATTAAAATGTATTATACCACTCTGCATCTGATAAGTGAGACATGTTAAGTGAGAAGGTTCTCCCTAAAGTATAATTAGGCTATGTAAATTGCCTAGGTATTTTAAAATCTGAAATAAAATTGAAAATGAGAAGAATCCCATCATGACATCCTGACACACTGGTTAGACATTTCTCCAGGGAGGGGAATCTTGCTCCCAACATCTTTGTAATATCTGCCTCAACTGAGCTTGCTTTAGCTTTTAAGAAACCTGGGGCTGAACTCATGAGGGGCTAGAGCAGACAAAAGGCACTCCAGTGAGGATCCCCTGGCCAGAGTGAGGAGGACTGGGGCTGGGACATAAATAGCTGCTTCATCATCAAAGCCTCCTGCCCAAGAGAAGGCTTTCATGAGAACTCAGCTCATTGTGTGAAAATTCAGATGACTGAACTATAATTAGCTCGATTAGTCACGTTTTAATTCATAGGATTCTGGCTTTGATGTGTTCCTTTCTCACAGAATCAAAGCTAATAATTCTGGAATCATAATTGGGAGCTGAGTGCCAGCTTGAACATGGGGAGCTCCTCACCTCGTTGGCAAGCCCTGCTTCCAAGACTGCAGCTTCCCGGCCATAAATGCTTATGAACCTGGCCCAGGCACCTCAGCCTTGCCCTTTAGCTCTTTGCTTCAGAGAACATTTCCTGGGAACCTCCTCTCTGTGAGTCAAGATCTAGCATTTAGGTTCTAAATTTGAAGTGGTTGACATTAAGTTATGTCAGTGCCTCCAAAGCCTGAGCACATAATAGGTATTCAATAAATCTTTTTTGGATGTGGCTAAATAGTAGGGTAGATCATTGGTCGATTATTGTTATAGTTCATTTTCTGTTGCTATAACAGAATATCACAGACTGGGTAATTTATAAAGAAAAGAGGTTTGTGGCTCACGATTCTGGAGGCTAGAAAGTCCAAGATCAGGCAGCTGCGTATGGTCAACTTCTGATGACGATCTTATGCTGTGTCATAACATGGCGGAGAAGCCGAAGAGGAAGCAGGCATGTGCAAAAGGGGAAAAACGCAAGAGACAGCATCACTTTATAATAACCCACTCTCGTGGTAACTAATCCAGTCCCAAGAAAGCAATAACTCACTCCCTCTCTCAAGACTACTCAGTCCTGTGAGAGTGGCATTAATCCCTCTTAATGACCTAATCACCTCTTAAAGGCCCACCTCCCAATACTGCTCCCCCAGGGACCAAATTTCTAGCACGTGAATTCCAAGGGACACGCTCCAACCAACCACAGCAGTTGCCTATCCAATAATCATTCTCCCTGACTCATCAATAATACCTGATTGAAACGACCAACTGCAGTAATCCTATTTCTCTTGGTCAAACAGAAGCACATGAGATAATTCTGGTTAATGAGATAAGATGGGAAGTCTGCTGGGGGGATTCCCAGAAAGATTTCCTTGCTTAAAAATGTAGACATAGGAAAAGACAGCCCTCTTCTGATATTGAATGTTATTGTGTTTCCATGTGACTCCTAGAACTGTGCCCACCATCATGAGGAGACTCCCTGGGGACAAAGGAGACAGGTTGAGGATACAGGACAGGTGGAAGAATGTGAGGCCTCCCACAACATTGTTAAGCTGTGGATCAGCCAACCCTGAAGCTACCCCTGGATTTCTTACTAAATAAATAGCACGTGTTCCTCATCGTTAAGCCATTCTCAGTTGGATTTTCTGTTTCTTGCAGCTGAAAGCATCCTAGTTGATAAAAGTGATTAACCAAATTATTTTTGTGTAAGAGGGATTTGAGTGAAAGGCCAGCCTAGTGGGAACTTTATTATAATAATTACTGCTTACTGAGCACCAACCATGCACCAGGACCTTATAAACATTCACTTTAATCCTCACAATAACTCCACAAAGTGATTTTTTTTAGAGATAAAGTCTCACTATGTTGCCCAGGCTGGAGTGTAGTGTCTGTTCACAGGCACAATCATAGCATGCTACAGCCTAGAACTCCTGGTCTTAAGCGATTCTCCCACCTCAGCCTCCTGAGCAGTTGGGACTTCAGGTGCACACCACTGTGCCTGGCTCCACGAGGTGATTTTTATTATTCGCATTTTACAGATGAGGAAACTGAGGCTCTGAGAGCATAAGTAAGTTTACGTGAATCACCTAGTTATTAGGTAATACAACATAGATTCAAACCCAGATCTAGTCTGACTCCATGTTTTTCTCTACCTTCTGCCTCTTGTTAGCTTTCCAAAGACACAGGGCAAGAGATGAGGACAAGCATGCCAGGAAGACCGGTTGGTTTGATGGTATGGGATAGAAGGAATAAAGGAACAGAAATCTCATCTACCGAAACTGCCTGGATGGGTAATGAAACCACTGTCCTCAAGCAAAGCAGCCATTACCAGAGGTCCTGGATGCCGCTTCTAAACAAGGAGGAGGCATGGGAAACACCCCCAGACATTTTGATATTGGGGCTCCAGACTGGTCCTGCAAACCTTGCCATGGTATTTGGAATTTGTAAAAGCTAAAGACCAACACTGGCTTCTCTCAAGCATTCTCACTGAAGGAAATACCATCTCTCATATTCGTAAGACAGTCTCTGCAGACAAGATCAAAAAGAGCTCTGTTTCCTGTGTTTGCCGCTCCCTTCCCCATTCCCTCCCCAGACACTTCCCCACCAAACACAAAAACGTGACACCCAGTAAAGACAGAGAATAATGGTGCTATGCTCTTGAGACTGAGCTCTGATCCCATTCTAAGCCTGGTTTTCTCAAAAGAGGACTGATTGTGTGTGGAAAGACTTGGAAAGTGTTATAGATTGAGTATTGTTTTCTGGAGACTTTGTGGGACACGGGTGGGAAAGGGTGGCATTTTCTTCAGTGCCTATCAAGGCACTGCCTCTCCCTGTGTGACCTTGACCAAAGAAATTAAATCCCATACTCTCTCTGCTTGCATTTTCTTCCCCTGTGAAACAACCACGGCAGTTGATCATAACAACCCAGAAATGAATGTCGGCATCTGACTGCCATGAGCTGCCAGGGCTGCTGGGTGACACAGACTAGAGTCTGTGCCAGCACCACCTCCAGGGTCTCCCCTTGGATCCCTACCCCTCCCTTCTCCAAGTCCTATCAGCCCATGCATCTAATGGTCACCCCAAGGTGGAAGTTTCTTCACATTTCCTGAGACACTGTGAAGAACCAAAGAACTGATAAATGAGCTAATCTCTGCACATCACATACCCCAAGAGCTCACTGGCATGACGCACTGAGAAACCTGGAACAGTGGGAGGAGATCCAGGCCTCCTGGGTCCACGAGCTCCATGGAAGTCAAAGAGGAAGATCACACACACACACACACACACACACCAAGCAAACATCCTGACCCCTTCAAATGAGAGGTCGTCTTGATTCACCTGTGACTGAACCTGTATGCATGAGAAATGCTGCCCACTAGGGAAAGAGGCCTCTGAGCTGCTGCTTCTGTGACTTCCTATTTATATCAGGCCAGACCTGGGCAGGAAGCAGATGGCACACTCAAATTGGGTAATTTGAGGACAGTTGAATAAAGAGGCTATTTACAAAGATGTGGGCAGGATATAGGGAAACCACAGGGGCAGTGCAATAAGTAACAGCTACTTGACCACCCTAGGCTTGAGGAGGTGAGGGGAGGTATGGCCACCAGAACCCGTAGAGTATGTCCTGCATATTTAAGGCCACCTGACAAGAGCTGTGACCATGAGTCAAAGGATGCAGCCAGATCACAGGTGATCCCCAGGTCTCCCTCCCCCTTTTCCCTCCCTCTGATCTCCTGCCTAGGACACCCACTGGCTAAACCCAACTAGAAGCCAAAGGGTAACTGAGCCCACTGATATAGTTTGTGGCACAGAGCAGAGTGGAGAAGGATCAAGACTGGATCTAGAAAGGCAACAGTATCTAGCTTACTAACCAACTTCTAAGGGTGGTGGGGAAGGCTGGGGCTCTGAAGCCAGGCTGCCTGGGCTCAAGTACCAACTCTGCCTCTTACTTGCCATTTGACTCTGGGCAAGTCACTTAAGTTGTATCAGTGTCCTCATCTGTAAAGTGAAGATAACAATACCAACCTCAGAATTGTGGGTGAGGGTAGATGTTTCATTTATATCATTTAGAGATAATATAGGTAAAGCACTTAGCATATAGTAGGTGCTCAATAAATGCTGGATCCTTTCCTCTCTTCCTTCCTTCCTAACTTACCTTCCTCTCTTCTTTTTCTCTCTTTTTTCTTTACCTCCTCCTTCATGTAAATGTGTGGGATAGGGTCCTACATTTTGCATGACGCTATTTATTACATGCCCTTGATAAATACTGTTTGACCGATGGTTGAAGAGTCTTCCCTCATAATGTCCTATAAGTGATCCACCCAGTCTTAGAGCCTGCAGCAGTGACTATGGTTTAAAAAGTTTTTTCTGGGGTTGTTGGACATGGTTCTATCTCCTTTCATGGATGGCTGCAAAGTTACTAGAATGTTTGCATTACACTTTTTAAAGCTGTACATGTGTTTTATACTGCTGTCTGTATTTTTTTATATGTAACCATTTCAAAGTTTTTAGAAAATATTTTTAAAATTTCATATGATCATGAAAAATAGAAAATTTTCATTGTTTGCTTTCTCTTCATTTGCTCTTCCTTGGTGGTTAGGATGGATCTGAATTATCACCAGATTCTCAAAAAAGGCCTTTGAAAGGTGATTATATTAGTGATTAGAGGACCTGCGGCCACTTATTTCTTTCTAGTCACTTATTTCTTTCTATTTGCAGATGTAAGAAACTCAAACTGGTTCTAAATGCTTTCTCTGAATGTATGCTTGGGATAGTTACAGGAATGCTCCAATCACCTGTACTCTCCTTGCAGAGTTCTGTGGTTCTTGCTGACTGGATGCAAATCCCTGCCCTTCAATGTACAGTTTGACCTCTGAGCAAGCGGCTTCCTCTCTCCTCTTTCAGCCTCTCTCAGCCTCTGTAGAGATCCCGCGTGCCCGTAGTGTGGGGTTCCTGTTCTCTACCAAGCAGCTCTGCCATTGTTTCCAGGCCCTTCCCCAACGCTACTGTTAAACAGATGCCAGAAGAAAGTGGCAGAATGCTTTCCCAAGCCATTTACCTGGCATTCTCCTGTTAGAGCCGATTCCCCTCGGCCACAGGAACAGAGAGGCAGAGTCACCGAGGCTGCAAATGGCAAAGGAGTTTATTGGCTAGCTCAAGCTAATGTCCAAGTCCCAGAGCACCAATGCAGTGGCCTCCCCTATGAACCAGGACTCCGCCCTGGGGTAAAAGTGAAGCTTTTATACTTTCTTTTGCACACGACACACCGGTAGCACACGACACTCAGGTTCCACACGACACGCTGGGCATACCATCCTCCCTCCTCCCTTAGTCCATTAGTTCCTTTGAAAGTGGCAGATTGTTTTGACTCCTGATTGGTTGGCTCCAAGCCTCGGGATTTTCAATTTTCGCCCCTGCGCCAGTTTTGGTTCGCTTTTCGATTTTGGGGGAAACTGAAACTTAGGCCTATTTCAGGAAATTCAGCTTGTCATGGAGTCACTCCTGCTCTCACTCCTATATTTAACAAACAACTAAAAGCAAGCACGGTTACAGAAGCAAATGGCATTAGTTACAATCAAAGAGAACATATTTTTTTTTTAATCTCAAACAATTTGTTCCACACAAAACAAAGTACATTCTCCTACTATCAATTCCTGCCTTTCAATGTTGACTCTAAGCTTGGAAATATTGGATAGGGGAGAAAGGAAACATGTTCTGGTGTCCTATTGCTATTTCAGGAAATGCTTTTTCCCACGACCAGGTAGACAGGAAGCTGCTTGGTTATGAAGTATTCTCATTTTATAAAAGCATGTGAAATGTGGAAATAAATCTTGGATTTTTTTCCTTTACATTCTGTTAGTGCATGTCATGATTGCTTCTAATAAATCTACTTACCTGTCATATGTTTTCAAGGTTGCCTGACTGTTTGCTAATTATCCAGTATTTCTCTTATTTCTCTAGTCTTTAAAACACAATGGAGCATACCAGTCCGCATAAACCTCAGGGAAGTTGCTTAGCTCTTAAATCCCATCTCAGTTGTCAGATGCTGGGTCTCCCAAGCTATGCTGGTCCCATTTTGCAATGTTCCTTTTCCTTTCCTCACTTTTAGACTGAGTCTGGATTCAGATTCTCTTTCTCCTTTTCTCTTCTTTGCCCCACCCTCTCTCCCAAACACACATGCTCCAAGCAAAGTCTGAGCTCGCTTATGAAATCTGAGGGTTGATACTCACCAAAGCAACGAGAAAGTGACTTTGAGAGCCACCCTCCCCACTATGGCAGTGTCAGTGTGATTCAAAATTCCATTTGAGAAGTGTTCCTGTGTCTGGATCAAGTCAGTACGTGGGAAAAATGACCCATTGACTTTAAAAACTCTGGAGAGAGCCTGGAATCCGCCTTCATAGCAGACCCACCAAGTGCTTTGTAAGCAGTTTAAACTATGGCCCCTCTGCCCTGGGGATCCTGTTCTCTGAAGAAAGGAGCACTTACCCTAAAATATTTAATCCTAAATTCTCTTCTTAAAGTTGGACATTTTATTCGTCAAGTGCCTGAGTCCCACACAGGGTCAGGGAAAGAGCAGGTAGAGAGAGGAGGAGACTTTGCCTCCACCCTTCTGTCTTGCCCACACCCACTTCTGCTGCTGAGTTCCAGGCGGAGATCGGCATCAGTGCCTTGAGGGATTCAGGGTCTTCAGGGCGGGACACCCAGCCAGCCCAGCTGACCCAGTGGGCGTTGTCCTGCACCGGCTTATGGCTCATTGTGACAGGCAGAAGGAGGCCCTTCGCCTTCCTGCATTTCTACCCTGCTTGGTCTCAGAGCTCAGCTTTTGGGACATTCAGATTCCCTACAACAGTCCCCAAGCATGAAATTCTTCTTGATTTAAAAAAAAAAAAGAAATCAGAAATGCTATATCCTAATTAGCTTTATTTTTAAAAGTAAAAGATAAATGTCTGCTAAAATCAAAGGGTTTTCCTTTTCCTTTTTTTTTTGAGACAGAGTCTCACTCCTTTGCCCAGGCTAGAGTGAATGCTGTGGCGTCATCCTAGCTCACAGCAACCTCAAACTCCTGGGCTCAAGCGATCCTCCTGCCTCAGCCTCCCGAGTACCTGGGACTACAGGCATGCGCCACCATGCCTGGCTAATTTTTTCTATATATTTTTAGCTGTCCAATTAATTTCTTTCTATTTTTGGTAGAGACGGGGTCTAGCTCTTGCTCAGGCTGGTCTTGAACTCCTGAGCTCAAACAA